>JALPQI010004949.1:0-72099 GCA_025490895.1 Thaumatotibia leucotreta | reverse complement strand
TTTATCGCGATTAATTTAGTTGCAACTAAAATTAGTTGTGAGAATCTTCGACTAACAACTAAATTAGTTTTAGTTTCAATCGACTAAATTTCACGATTAAATCTATATATATACTACGTATAGTACGGTCCAACTCGTACTTTTTGACATTATACGTTAAGAAGCGTTTAAAGATTAATAAATTTCCAACAAGTTGAGCTTTTATGCATTATCGTAGGTCTTATAGTTTTAGAGATTCAAGACTTCAAAAAATACTCTATTTTGTAAACTCGATACAATATTGAGTTTTTCTAACGTTTTCGGCTTAATATCGCCTCGCCTGGCCGTGTGGTGCCGGCAGTAAGAATACATTTGTCACCACCCCAACTCCTCCTGCGGGTGTCGTAAGAGTTGATTGATGATGGGCACCAGCGTCATCATTGTGGATTACTACATTTACATTACTGCGATCGCCAATCCGCTTGCCCAGCGTGGCGATTATGGGCATTTTCCTCCTAATGCGTCTATTTATACACATAGTTAATAGGAGAGGCCTACGTCCAGCAGTGGACTATCATTCATAGGCTGTTGATGATTGACGATGATCGCCTCACCTAATTATGTTACGAAAAAAATGCAATATTGTCCTTTTAGCGCACTTAATATTCTTTCATTTAAGGGTAAAATCAGGTCAGTAAACTTTGTAATTGAAAATAAAAACGCCAAATTCAAAAGGCAGGAGCCCATTATCTAAGTTTTACATGCTAAGCGCAAGTCGTGTTACTAAGCTGCAATTTTGGTGTATTATATAGGTAGGCCCCATAGGAATGTAAGAAAATGCATATTATCACAGAATACATATTAGTACAAGTACAGAAACCCATCTACAAAAATACACGTTTAAAGAAAAAATGACTCTTGCTACGATACTAATAAGTTCAAATTCCCACCGCGCAGCGCTAAATGTCACGAAGAAGTGCGCTCGCTTTCTACCGCGTAGGTAACTCGTACCTTTTCTGAAAAATAAGGTGCTAAGTATGCTTACTTTAAAAAAATTATATAGTCTTAATATTTAACCACTACCTTTTTATATTGTTTTTTTTTTTATTTTTTATTGTTCATTGTTATAGTAAATTCTCTGACAGCGGTCGAATTAGTACTTAGTAATTTGACGAACAACATTCACGAGGGCGCGACGAGCTAGCCGTGAGGCCCTACTGATGTACTCCTCGGAGTGGCACTGACAGTTCGAACCGAACGCGCTAGTTGGACAGGCCTGATATTACAAAAAAAAGAATGTCGGCATGGGGGCGTAAAAATAAAAAAAATCGGACTTTTTTTAGTTTTTGCGTTTAAATAAAAAAAACTATATTTTTTGATACTAATTACTATAAAACACTGAAAAACTATTAAATTTGAAAAGATTTGAGCTACTTTGCATCACCGTAAGTTATGCAGACTGTGAGATACGACATTTCAAAAAGTGCCCTTCCGTTAATCCTAACCAATTTGTCAACATAGTCAGTTTTCTGTTCAATTTATATCCTACATTAATCTTACATTAGTCGCGAGAAATCAGTCTAACTAATTAGTCGATTACAAAATTTAGGTGTCCGAAATCAATCGGCAACTAATTTAGTTGCAACTAAATTAGTTGCAACTACATTTAGTTGCAACTAAATTAGTCGAACTCTATACAACTAAAATTGATCAATCGTGGTTTTCAATCGTTAGTTGCAATTAATTCTGTTAGTTTTAATTGTTAATTGTTAGTCGATTACATTTTGCCCATCTCTGGTACCGGTTTATAGGGAAAAAGGATTATACAATATTATTTGTAACAGTTATTGAAGTAAAACTGGTATAACAGGTTTGCATCAAGTATCCCGTATGTAAGGGAGGAATGATCCGCCTGGTTAGACGACTTGATCCGAGGCGGATCATGTCTCCCATAGTAAGGGAGACATGGTTTAGTTACATAAATAGGTGAGGATCATGTCTCCCATAGTAAGGGACACATGGGGTGATCTAATTAAACTAAATTGTTGTAAATTACCTGAAGTTTTATTTTGTTTTTTAATCTGATAATCAGTTCTTCTTAGCTTAATTACACACTTGTACTTTTAATTATTATTATTTGCTTAGAGATCGATTTTAGTGGTATTGTTTGTAGAATCAGTCTTATGTAGGTAATACTGTTTCATTACTAATATACTTAACAAAATCAACCTATCTAATAGGTATAAAAAATCTTAATTTGACAAACATATCAAAATAATATAAAAACAATAAATCAAAATTAAGGCTCTTATCCTTAGGTATCTATTAGAGATCATTTGAGTACCATTATAATTATTATTATAAATTGTTTTAAGAAATCTTGTAAATTTTACACGTGACTTATCCCTTTCTACGTTCACATTTAAATGTAATAAACGAATGCTTTAATTAACGAAAAGAAAACATAATTACAAAAATAATTATTAAAACATATTAAACATAGGTAACAATCTTCTAAAATAAAAGTCTCACATAGGATAAAAGTCTCACATAGGTATCTACTTAGAAATTATTTATGGTTAGTTACCTTAAAATAGTACTTAATCAAAAACGGGGTAAATTTAAAAGTCTACTTCTTTATATCAATTTTTTTGAGTGATTTCGGAAATTCAAATGTACCTACACGTCTTGACGTTGATTTAAAGTTAGGAACAGGAAGCCTTTTTGCTACTTGATATTTCCCTATTAACCTTATATCATTTTTTACGGGCCATTTGAACTTCCTTTCATAAATTTTTTTTAGCAAATTTGACATCCAAGCTTGCAAGATTTCCTTTTATAACCTGGCCTACATAGCGGTGTACTAAGTTTTTTTCAGATACCATGTTGACCACAACCCAATCTCCTGTGTGAACATCCGCTTCATCTCCGTCAACACTTTCCTCAGACTCACATTTTTCGGGATCTTCATCTTCTACAGCATAATCAGATTCTGGAGACGGAGGAATTTGTATATTTTCCTCATCGGAACTCGTTTCCAAGACGTTTCTTTTTTGTATCTTTGTTTTCGGTTTCTTTTTTGTTTCATGTCGTTTATTTAGATTTCTTTTTGCAATGTTAGCCGATTGTTTCTTTTTCTTCTCCTCCCTTTCATTAAATTTCCTTTTCAATAGCCTCTTTTTCTGGCGTGTCAGTTAAAATTTTTGTGGATCCTTTTTTCCTTCCTTTTTTATTTGTATTTTTTCTGGGACCTGCTTTGGGATGTGGTTTTATCATTTCTGGGCTGAAATACGTCGATAGCTTTACGGAACCTGCGATACCAATTTTTTCAGAAGTAGCAGTTGTTTGGATAGTTGGAGATGAAATATTGCGTGGAGCTTTTGAAGAAGAAGCTAACATTTTATGAATAAAAGTAGCAGATGATCGGATAATCGGAGATGAATTGGTATGTGGAGCTTTTGAAGAAGTAGCTAACATTTTATCAAGCAAAGTAGCAGATGGTTAGATAATCGGAGATGAATTGCTATGAGGAGCTTTCGAAGAAGTAGCTAACATTTTATCGATGACAAGGCAAGCTTGTTGAACCAGGGTTGGAATTTCGAAGGTTTTATCTTCAGATAGAGCTGAAACCGTCGCACTGGCAAGGGAGCTTGCGTTTGCAAGTGAGCGTGCTGGAATAAAAGTTGAAGATGGTTCTCTTTGTCTTGTAAATAACTGCTGCATATCAACTTCAACTTCATCTGCTTCAGATCGGTCTCTTACCTGTGGCATGACAACCTCAACACCGCCAGCTTCAGGTCCATCTGTTACTTGTGATTGCTGTTACACGCGCCGGTTTGCGGTGTCACTCCTTCACCGTGGAAAATATTCCCACGCGTACTAAGAAATTCGGTAATTCCTTCATATGCCGGACTATTAAAAAGTGGAATTCTTTACCGGCACATGTGTTTCCGCATACCTATAAGTTGGGACCCTTTAAACGAAGCGTGAAGAAGCATCTAGCGGGCCAGCAAGGCGGTGGCAACTAACAGGTTACTGATTGTCTCCTGTTCGTTGCCGCCGCGATTTGGGCTCTACTTTTCATTTACGATCAGGTGGAGTGGAGCCACTTTGTTGTGCCAACATAAAAAAAAAAAAAATTTCAACCTCACCACCAATCAGCTGCAGGACGGTCTGTTACGTATGACGATAAATATTCATCATCCGTAAATATTTCTGAGTTAAAAGGGTAAATACCTGTGACTTTGAAAGCTTTTTGAATATTTCTTGCAGTCATTGCCATTGGATTCGCAGTTCCTAGTAATTCTGCGATTTCATATATCGTGATAGGTCGGCCCGGGTGGTTCGTCATCCAGTTATCACACGCCGTATCGTAGTATGATTTTAGTGCGCCAAAACAAACTCGATCTAGTGGTTGCAATTTGTGAGAAGTGTGTGGGGGAATAGTCAGTAAGTGAATCCCGTTCTCTTTGGCATAATTAATAGAATCTACCGTAACGTGGCTTTCATGATTATCGAAAATCAACAAAGTGGGATTGTCCTTTGAACATTTGACGAAGTTTTTAAAGTGTTTCAAAAACAATACGAAATTCGGTCCCGTCATCCAACCAGAGGGGTTTGGAGCACCTGAGGCGCCTGGAGGAGCATTGTTCAGCATCCTATTTTGCCAATTTTTTCTTGGAATAATGAAAAAAGGAGGTAAATGATTGCCAATTGCGTTTATGGCTGAACAACATGTTACCAGCTCGCCTCTTTCGGCTGACGTCATTTTGGACACTTGCTTTATACCTTTGGCAACTACTTTTTTTGGTTTATGGACAGTTGTGATACCAGTCTCATCAACGTTATATATTTGCTCAGGTCCAATCTGGAATCTGTTATACAAACTCTTCAAATTTTCAAAAAACTTACTAACGTTGTGACGGTTGAAGCTTGTGGCTCTTGAAAGGCTTGTCGCCTCCGGTTTTCTAAGCGAAAGCTCTTTGTGCCTGTTCATGAAACCATGAAACCAGTCATATGTAGCTTCTTCTTTTTCTAACCACTTAGCATGGATCTCTTTTTCGTTTTCGACAGCAAATTGGTAGGACAACTGTCTTACCTTTTTTGGTGTGAGACCTTGGCAAAGCTTACTTGCTTCTTCGAGGTACGCTGACAAATCATTTTCTTCTTTGTCGCTAAAAATTTGCGATTATATATAATTGGGCTCATAAGCAATTTCTGTTTCGCTTTCTTGTTGCTTATTCCCGTATCTTTTTAGAGTCATCACTGAAATACCATATTCCTTTGCAGTCCCTCTTTTACTTTTACCACCAAGAACCGCAGCTACTGCATTTTTTAATATGTTCTTATCCAGTTTATTTCTTTTTTTGCTTCCGGGCTTAGTTTTGTAAACTTGTGGCATTGTGGTTATCTGAAAGGAATTAGTGTACGTATAATTATCGTTTGATAAAAAATTTGATTAACTGGCATGGTATAATAAAATAACTCTTTCTAGTTTATAATGTTTTCAATCGTAGTTTTAAGATACCTAACCAAAATCGAAAAGAGCATAAAGTAACGTTTACAAAATTACGTTTTAGTATTAAAAGAAAAATAATATCTTAAATAAATCAAATATAGTATACAAAATTTTGTTTGATATTCTATGGTATTCTATGCTAGACATGGTCCCCTTAAGAGAGACTTGATCCTTGACATGATCATGTCTCCCGCAAAAAAATGTACCAAGTCTCCTTTATAGTATTAGGTTAGAAATTATTTCATAAGCAAAGTTATACTTTAGATAAACGCTATTTTTCAATCAAAACGCATGGCTAATCAAATATCTTACAAAATGAATCAGTTTCTTCTGCAAATCTATACTTTTTTGTAATAAATAAAAGCCTGCAATACTACAGGCTTAGAAACCTTTTGCTTATATAACAATTAAAATATCACATGATTATAATATTTTAATTGTTAAATTAGTACCTAGATGGTAAAATATAAAATGAAATTTATAAATCAATGGGGTTTATAAATTTTATTTTATACTATACTTAGTCTAACTAATAGAGTGGGTAAACTATAAGATGCTCCCATTGCTCCCTCTTGAATTACTTCTTCTTCAAGCAAATTGTTGATTTGATCACCTGCCAATAATTATATTTAAATAAATAAATGGTAACTAATATTTTCAAAATACTAAAATAAATACTTAAACTTACCAAACAAATTCTCTTCCTCTATGTCATTACTCTGTATCTGGTCCAATCTTGCGTTTATCCACGTTTCTTCAGTCCACTCAGGGTCATTATCCACGCTGCCTTCCGACTCCTCACTCTCTGAGGAGCTCATTAACAAGCTTAACGCCTTGTTAACAACATCACTTCTTTCGAAATCAAGAGTTTTCTTCTTCTGTAAACATAACATTCCATACTATACTGATATGTATACCTCTTATATGAAAAAAAAGGGATTCTTTATTGGTCATAAGGATCATAATTCCCACCCATGAGAAACCACCAATCCTATACGGTCAGTAGTACTATATTTCCCACATTTTTTAATTCTCAAAAAAACAATGTAATACTCCAATTATCATAAAAATATCACTATATTTACTTAAAGCAACTCAAAATCTATCGATAATACTGCTTCAATAAAACTTACCGGATTATTCCGCGACAATGAATTTTTAATGATGGACTTCACTCAATTTCACCATGGTCAGTGACACCAACTGACGTTTTCACTTTGACATCTGACAGAAAAAAAAACTTTTGCGTTCCGTTTCACGATTTTGATTTTGGGCATAGACAAACGAATGTACTTTTTATATTTGACATAAAGAGGGATATAGACGCCTTCAGAGAGATATGAGCACCCAAAATAATGGGTGGGAAATGGGAAATGAGCAATTCTCTTTATTTTTGCCACTAAAATGAAATATGAAAATTTGGGTAAATTTTATACTATTTCTGCTCAGAATCACCAGCTGATTCCATTTCCGGCGAAAAAAAAAATGTCCCAAAAATTTCATACATAGGTATTTCGAATATCCTCTTGTGTTACCGCCATAGAAGGTGTATGGAAAATAGTAACACAATAGGAAAAAAATCATGGGACACTTTTTTTTTCGACGGAAATGGAATCGGCTTGTGATTCTGAGTAGAAATAGTATAAAATTTACCTAAAATTTCATATTTCATTTTAGTGGCAAAAATAAAGAGAATTGCTGAAATATACTCCTAGCACCCAATTAAGGGTTAACTACGAGAGAATTATCCTATAAATATTAGGAATGATGAACACAATACGTGCTTGTTCTGTCCAATGCCGTTATCAGATAATAAAAATTTTGTATTCTAGAATTTAATTCCAGTTAATGTTTTTTTAGTTGGTATTAATGAAGTATTATATATTTATACATTATGTTGCTTTTACATTAGGTTTATATTTTTGTGCTTTAATATAAATTATCTTATAAACCTACCTACTTTATTTACTTAATGGTGCCTATTAAGTGAATAAAGTAGATCTAGCTTGACCAACCAATTTTGTTAGTAAAAAAGGCAGCAATTCAAATTTTGTATGGGGGACAGTTCGTCCATAGAAAATTTGAATTTACAGTCCGGTTACAGTTATCATATGACTTTAAATTTAGTTACCTATTCTTTTAGTAACGGAGAGGATGGCCGTCACTATCTATTACTTCTTGGAGTCGAGTTTTCGTGCTCGAAACCATATTGGAACATGCATCGCTATTTTGCATAAGTCCCCAAGTTCTGTTTACTTCTTCGTCTAACATTTTCTTTGATTTTTTTTCTTGGAGTCCCAGTTTAAAACCATCTGACCCCACAGGTTTTCAATTGGATTTAGGTCCGGACTTTTAGCCGGCCACTCAAATACTGTTATATCTTTTTGGGCCTTCAGCCAGTCTTGAACGATCCGGGACCGATGAATTATCCTGGACCAGGTAAATTTGGCTTTCAGGATATGCGACACGGACTGTCGGCAGCATTACATCCCTTCTTAAGACTTCAAGGTATCGCTCACTGTTCATGCGGCCACCTATTCCGACGAGCTCGTCAGGGCCCATTGCAGCCATCCATCCCCAGTAACCTAAAAACAGTCAACCTTTTTTAAAACATATTTTAACATTTTATTGATGTAAATGTAATAATTTTTTATATAAATGCAACGAAAATACAAAATATTATTATTTATATATATGAGGGCTTGGATATATTATGAATAATATTTTAAGGTTCAAGCCTTAATTTCGAAAATATTTATTTATAAGAGTTAATTACCTAATGTTAATCGCCCGCTTGTTGTGATGTCTAATACATTTTTAGGATTATACCTCTGTCCAGATCTCCATAAAATTTTTCGGCCATCTTTATCTGACTTAAAACATTTTTCGTCTGTAAATATGACTATTTCGTTTTCCCAATCGAAATTTAAAAACCGTCTTGCAAAATTTACCCTCTTGGTGCGATGATCGTCAGTAAGCGAAATCTTTCTGGCTGGCTTATAATTATGGATGTCAGCATGAAGATGTCGTCGAACTGTGCTAAGTGACACCCCAAATGTTTCAGCACTCGATCTCGTTGTTTTAAACGGTTCCTCTGTGTGAGCTTCCACAATATTACGATGTAGTGGTGATTAATCCGTGTAAGCGATTGGGCGAGAACCTTGGCGATTACATTGCACGTCGCCCGTCATTTGATATCTTTCAATCCATCTACGAACCGTTTTTCTAAAAAAAAATACATCTTCTAATTATATCCCAATATGATTGCAACAATAGATAGGTATACTATTATCGTAGTAGAAGTAAATCTGACCGTTACACCCATATCTCTTGCTATTTTCTTTATTGGTTGTACGTATCTGTTCCCAGAGAACAACAATTTTAGTTTTCTAAAAACTTGTTAATCGAACCATAGTAACAAAAAACTTGTTAAAGTAACGTTTCGGAAATTTACAAAAACGGGTTTCAGAATCGGAATATTACTAAGCAGCACAAGAAAAAAAAGGCAAAGTAAATTATTCTAAATTGAACCTTAACTCGCAGTGCAATACAAAATTCTCAATAATTCTCAATTCGAGTATTCATATGTGTTTTGCATCTGTCATGCGGATTATGCTTAACAAGTGATTCTTAATTTCGCCATATTTCATAATGTATCCGTGGCCGAGCGGTTAACAAAGCGACGAAAGATAGCAAACGGCCGCAGGGAGTCCGGGTTCGATCCCGAGCTCTGATGTATGGAAAAAATATTTAATAACAAAAAATTTAATAAACGAAAATGATCTTTTGTTATATTGCAAGGACTAATGTTTTAAAACTAGGAGGGTCCTTTTCTTTGACGCTGACTGTACATGGCAGCTGCCTGCGGCCCTGCTCTGACTGGATGAAGGGCAGAGACCTCTCCCTCCACTCGGTAGCCAAAGCATCAATCTTTCAATTAGTCAGCTATAATGTGGATGAGGCGGTCTGGCACCTTTAGTTGGATGAGCTTGTACATCAAGCCTTGATGCCAGACTATCGAATGCTTTGGTTTCATCAAGACTGTCAGCCAGACATTCGGCCTTTTCAACATCCGTGAATGCGGGGGAGGGTGAGTTCGGGCGCACTAGGGGTGGCATTGATGAAACTGTGTCCGCTTTTAGAGACCTGGCTTGATCTCCTCTAGCAGACCATTCCACCTGTACTCCCTGTGTCCCCTCACTCTCTCTTTTACTTGTCTCTGTAACCTGTTTACAATTTTTTTGTTCTCCCTTGTCGGGGCATAGTCGTATGTTTTGAGTGCTCTGTTTTTGTATCTGATTAGTTCTATTATATTTGGTGGTAAGTTGAAACTATCGTTGTCCGAGTTCTTTGCTGTTCTTGTGCAAGAGATAACTATATTTTGTAGTCCATCCGTTAGGGAAGTTACACAGACCTGTATTTCCCCTGCCGAGGCGGAACGTGAGACCGGGAGATTTTGAAGGGGACAGTCGTCCGCTGCCAGTTTTTTACCCACTTCGACCCAGTTTATCACTTTTTTGGTGATATCCGGATCAGAAGAGGGGGGGGGGGGGGCTAGTTTAAGAATAACAGGTCTGTGACCCGACTCCAACAGATGGGCCACTTCGATGGGTCTGATGGTTAGAGTGATACCTTTAAGTAGGGCGATGTCGAGAATGTCTGGCTGACCTTCCGGCTGGACGCAGTAGTGGGTTGGTTCTAATGGTGCCAGTATATCGACCGGTGTGACAGCATTCTCTACGAGTATTTTACCATTTAGGTTAACCATTTAGGTTATTTACCCTGCAGTTCCATTGAACATGTTTGGAATTGAGGTCTCCTGCCAAAATGACAGAATCATCAATTCCAAACATGGTCTCTAGGTCCACAGGGCAAAGCACCTTAGTAGCAGGCTGGTACGCTGACACGATGGTGATAGGCCGATGGCCTGTTAAGGCCATCAAGCTGTAAATAAAACCATATGTTTGTTTGTAATAATATTTAATCATCATCTGTATCGCTGTATCTTATCATTTTCTAGATTTATAATGAATCTCTCTGGCCCCAATTTCACCACGTTGACAAGTGCTACAATTGTAAATTTACTGTTTCTCCAATTGGGGGTGTCTATAGAACAGTTACCGCTTACTATCAATAGGGCCGTGCATTTGTATGCCACCAACATAAAATGATGTGCAGGAACTTAAATAAATCAGCATATCAAGATTTAATGAAAATTGTACTAAAACTTGCGACAATTGTCATGGGTTTCGGAAAATAAAAAGTAGTTTATTAACGATATAATAACGTTACTAGTAATCATTTTATGCTGGAGGCACACAAGTACATGGACCGTCCAATAGTAAGCCGTAGCCGTAGCCTACGGAGGCCTGTGACGTCAGTAACAGTGATATTTTACAATTGCCACACTTGTAATTATGGTGAAATAGGCCACAGCTGTTGTATTATTAATACTCATTTTTGGTTCGATGACCTCGATAACGTGCTTGATGCAATCTTTCCACGACTCAGCATTTACTTTACTAATAGCTTCGTTGAGTAGCCTTCTTATTTCGGCTAATTTAAATGTGCTATTATTAGTTGCTATGTACCCCTTTATTTGTGACCATATTAACTCGATGGGGTTCAGCTCGCAATGATAGGGGGGTAAGCGTAGCACGGTTTTGTTTTTTTTCTTTGCCATTTCGTCAATGACAAACGCCTCGTACCTATTTTTGTGGGCTTTCACTATATCCAACTAGTCCTTTTTCTTTGTCTTGATGGGTGGTAATAAGTTTTTCTCTTTTAACCAATTTTTTATTTCATTTTTATTCGAATTTGTATTAGGTATTTTTTAAAATTTTCTGGAATGGTACGGGGTGTTGTCTAATACAATAACTGAGCCGTCTGGTATTACATCAAGCACCTTCGAGAACCATCCTTCAAACATCTCCGAGTTCATGTCTTGATGATAGTCTCTTGTTTTTTTATTCGATCAAAAGCCCGCTTTCCACAAATCCTTCTTCGCTTCCAATGTGAGTTATTATTAGTCGTTTCCCTGCAAAACAAGAGGACGATTGTAGTAAAACATAATAATAAAAACTTATATTTTGTTGCAGCTGCAACTTTCTATTGATAACTGCCGACCAGATGCAACCAACAGTGCAAATACAATTGATAAGGAATTTTACTTAAGTGATTCCTTGTTTTGCATTTTACACTGTGCTAAATGATAATGAATAAAATAACTTACCTGATGGATTCTTTAAGCCGACAGATAAACCGTTCATGAGTGCTTGTCTTGCGTTTTGAATTGTAGAGTCAACCCATATCTTATTATTAGTATGACCCTCGTTGACCCAAGTCTCGTCCAAATAATAAATCTTCTTATTGAAGTCTCTGGCTTCCTATATGCTTTGCAAATAATTCCTTCTCCAATATTCAAAATCTTCACGATCACTCATCATACTATTACGAGTTCTTTTCATAAACTTGAAACCCATATGTTTTAGTAATTTGTGAAATGTCGTTCGTTTATAAATGGCTAGACTTGCATCGTCGTTTACTATCGCCAGTATTTTATCTAGGGATGGAATTTCATTCCTTGAAAAAAATCCATGGATAATTCTTCGTATTGCGTTTTCAGTGAAGCTGTCAGTTGTGCTTATCACAGATTTGCGTGTCGTTTGTTTTATCGGCGAATTAAGGACGCCTTTCTTCTGCTTTTCATTTACGATTCTGTGTACGGATACTACGGATACCCAGTGAATGCCTAATGAGGAAGCAATTGTTTTTGCAATGTCATTTTTCGAGGCTTGTGGAGTCTTCTTTAAAAAGGTATCATACAAGTTGTGTATCATTAGCTTTTCTTGTGAAGAAAAGTGCTGTTTACGCCTTTTCTTTGTCACTTCTTGTGAATTATTCATAATTCACCAATAATCAGTCCAAAATCAAGCCGTATCACAGAATAAAAGTACGAAACAGTCCAATTAACAAGCCAGGTCACTGAGGTAGCAGGTAACAGTCCGATAAGCAAGCCGTGTCACAGGTTTAACAGGAATCAGTCCAGGTTAAAACAAAACAAAGATTTGCACTTGTATAACGCGTCCGCACCGTACGAGAGACAGATGTTGACTGAATATTGGCCGCCATGTGAACCCAGCATGTGCGCCTACGATGCCCTTATCTCTGGCCAATAATGTTCATTGTTAGTTTTCTCCTGTTAACTTTCTTAAACGAACAGGGTATAGGTACATTAAGCTTCCTATAAGTTGTTGGTAAGGATTTTGACTTGACGCAACATTTTCTTTCTTACTTTTTAAATTTGCCTCCAAAGGAGTGCTTAATGGTTTGCAATCTGTCATATTGAATTTATTTAACAGCTGATCAATATACAGGGTGTAATCGATAAGTGTTTACAGGCCATAATTCCGTAAATATGAGAGATATCAGAAAACTTCTAACTGATATCGAAAGTACGTTACCCAACAAATAAAATTACATTAATAACTTTTTCTAAATAGATGAAGTAATATTAAAAATACTAAGTTACAACCCTCCCATACATTTAGTAGGTCGACTTACAGCCTTAAAGAATGTCGGGTGTCGTAAGAGATAAAACTGTTAGAGATTCGTTATTTATACGAATACATTGTGATAAAATAATAAATATAGTACCTATAAATATACTACCGTTTATGAAATAATTAATCTAACATTTATTCTTAAATGAAAAAAATATTCGTATTATCCTACTAAATGTATGGAAGGGTTTGAAGTTAATATTTGGGATATTTCTGATTTTATTTCAAAAAAGATTTTAATGTAATTGTACTTGTTGGGTAACGTACTTTAGAGATCAGTTAAAAGTTTTCTGACATCTCTCATATCTACGGAATTATGGCCTGTAAACACTTATCGATTACACCCTGTATTTCTGTTGACTTAAAGTAACAGTATTATTCTTTGTA
The DNA here is from genome assembly GCA_025490895.1 of Thaumatotibia leucotreta. Classification (NCBI taxonomy): domain Eukaryota; kingdom Metazoa; phylum Arthropoda; class Insecta; order Lepidoptera; family Tortricidae; genus Thaumatotibia; species Thaumatotibia leucotreta. The sequence continues at coordinate 58,653 of JALPQI010004949.1, read as the reverse complement.
TCAAACTTTATAGACATACCAAGACATTCTTTGACTCTACCTAAGTCCTCAATTTTAAAATTACTACTTAACATTTCTTTCAAATGTTTTAATTCTTGTTGGTCATTTGAAAAAAATCAAAAAATCGTCTACATACAATGTTACCATAGTTCTACGATTACCAACAATTTTAGTGTATATAACATGGTTCAATTTTAGATTTGTTATAACCATCTGCTAACATGCATAACAATTGTCCACTTTCTTATGCCAAGCACGGGATGCCTGTTTGAGTCCATATACAGCCTTGTTTAATTTAAGAACCTTTTTGTCATTAGTACAAGGAAAACCTTCAGGTTTCTGCATGTATATGGTCTCTTCCAGGTCCCCATTAAAGAACGCTGTCTTTACATCAAGATGAATAACATTTAAATTCAATTCTGACTGACAGTGCAAACAGTAGTCTTAACGTAGTATACACTACCGGAGAAAAAGTCTCATCATAATCGACACCATATTTTTGGGTACAGTACAGCCTTTCGCCACAAGCCTTGCCTTGCCCGATACCGCACATTACTGTCAGAGTCACACTTCTTTTTTAGAACCCACTTACACTTCACAATTGTACCACCACTTGGAACATCAACAACTTCGCACGCATTGTTATCCTGGAAACTCTGAAGCTAATCCTTCACGGCCTGCTCCCAAAACTCCTTCTCTGGTCCCTGTAGGGCTTGGTTCAGTGTAAGCTCATTAATATTAGGTTGGTCTGCGTTCATACATGTATACTTTGAAGAATATCAAGTGAGCTCGTTCTCTTAAAATTCCAGTAGCATTGGGTCGTAAACCACAAATTAAGATAACAAGTACTCAGTAAAAGCAGAATATAACCGCCTTAGAAAGTTAATATAGATTATGGACTCTATTCTTTGCACAATAGACAACAAAATAAACAAACTAAATAATGGCGCTCATAACTTTTTCTACATTTTACAACTGCCAGGTAGTCGAAAAAAAATTGTTGAGTACAAAAAGGACAATATGGTACCATAAACGTTCCCTACATTATCGGCTCTGTACCCTTATCTTAACAATAACAATGCGTTGACCAAAAATAACACTTCCCACATTTTGCACTTAGAGACAAAAGGCGTGCCGCCAGGGTCGTACTCGCCAATTATTACAATTAATAAGCGCTTAGTTTACTTATTTTGTCGGCTGGCTAATTATTATTAGGTTTAACCCCAAACCTAACTTAAACTGAAAAATCGGATAAGCCTTAGGGTCTAACTTACATTCGCTTGTTCAATACATGTGTTATTTTTTCAATTCCCGCTGCTCTTTTATAATTAACTTGGCTACGTTTTACCGGATTTTCTTTGCTTTCGATTGGTTTTGATTGAGCTTGTTTGCTTACAAAAGCATTAAATGTATTGTGTGAAAACAATAGTATTAGGCAATACTTTTCTCTTCGTAATCGGAACCCTCAAAAGGTTAGAAATTAGAAATACTCGCATTTTTTGCACTCATATTTACCGAAGTTACGTTAGGGACGTATTTGGATAATAAATAAAATGCATAGAATAAATATCAAATAAATTTATTATAAATAATCAACAAAAGTAATCATATCTATCGGGAAACAACAAGTTCTTATACATACCAATAAATTGAAAAAATAAAACCTACCTACATTTTTACTTACAATTATTAGACACAAAATAGTTGCATAATTATTTTAACATTGTATATATATAATAAAAGTAAATAATTAAATATGTAAAAAATAAAGAACATATTTATAATACATTTTAATGAACAGAAACATTATTTTATTAATTCGACATCATTAATATTGTATGTAAGACTAGTGTCGAAATAGACACAAGAATTATTTCACATTATACAGGGTGTTTTTTTTTCGACCGTTCAAATTCTACGTAGTGAATGTGTAGGTCATACTCACCAACTTTTACTATGGGGACAAAGTCGAAATCGCGAAAAAAAAATCAGCTGTTTCATACAAATTGGCGGCATTACGCCGGCCGAAATGTATGAAACAGCTGATTTTTTTTTCGCGATTTCGACTTTGTCCCCATAGTAAAAGTTGGTCAGTATGACCTACACATTCACTACGTAGAATTTGAACGGTCGAAAAAAAACACCCTGTATAGTGTAACATACTTATATAAATATTTATACATAAAAATATACATTCAACAAATATAATTTTTGCGACGTCATGGGTGTCGTACCAAGTCTCATCTAAATACATGATATTCTTGTCAAGATCACGAAATCTCATGATGTGTTTTAAATATTCGTCTCGTAAATTCACCAATCTTGGAGAGTCCATTAAATTTTTTCGTGTATGTAACGTTGCATATTTGTATCCCAAGTGCTTAAGTATTTTGGCTAAATATGCCTGACAATAGGGAAATATTGCGCCATCCTAGTGAACATATGAACGACGCTCACTTGCACTTGTGCTAGGTGTACTAGCGTCTTCCCACGGTCGCCACATTATCAAGTCCAATAAAACATAGCCTAGGGTCGTCGTTAATTCGCAATGTATTTACAAAATCCAATCAAAAGCATAGAAAATCCGGTAAAACGTAGCCAAGTTGTTTATGCAAGAGCAGTGGAAATTGAAAAAATAACACATGTACTGAACAAGCGAATGCAAGTTAGACACTAAGACTTATCAGATAATCTCGCCACAATGTGACCCATCGTAATTTGATAACAGACCAGGTAGTTTTTTTCAGTTTAAGTCAGGATTCGGGTTAAACCTAATAGTAATTAACATGCTGACAAAACAAGTAAACCAAGTGCTTATCAATTGTAATGTAACAATTGGCGAGTACGACCCTGGCGGCACGCCTTTTATCTCTTAGTGCAAAATGTGGGAAGTGTTATTTTTTGGTCAACGCATTGTTATTGTTAAGATAAGGGTATAGAGCCGATAATCTAGTGAAAATTTGTACCATGTTGTCCTTTTTGTACTCAGCAATTTTTTTTCGACTACCTGGCAGTTGTAAAATGTAGAAAAAGTTATGAACGCCATTATTTAGTTTGTTTATTTTGTTGTCTATTGTGCAAAGAATAGAGTCCATAATCTATACTAACTTTCTAAGGCGGTTATATTCTGCTTTTACTGAGTACTTGTTATCTTAATTTGCGGTTTACGACCCAATGCTACTGGAATTTTAAGAGAACGAGCTCACTTGATATTCTTCAAAGTATAAAACCAAATGCATGTTTAACCTAAGAAATCTTAATAATTAACATGTATTTTTAAACAATTAACCTTTATCATAATTCTTTAACTTCCAAAGATTATAAGTATACCCTTCACTATGTAACTTCGAAGTAGAAGTGCGTGTTTTGGTATTATAAACTTTAAATGCAATTTTCTCAACTTGTGCATTTCGGAAGTCGCAAATTCAAAAATTAATATAAAAATAGTGGTTCAACCTAGAGTCATGATTCTTTTTTTTATTGAAAGCAAATTTAATCATTTTGGAACTATGCATAACTCAATACCCGCAACTAGGTACTTTTCCATGTGCACAGCCACATATCTTGCTCGGTGTCGGCGATGGTGTAGGCGAGTTTCAGACGGTCGATCGAAATGGTCATCTGGCGATTAGGTAGCTGCAGAGTGAACACTTTGTCGTTGCGATGTAAGGTGCTTGTAGCGGCTTCTTTACGGCGTCGACTCGTACGAATACTTGTTCGCAGGTTTGGAGATCGTGATGTACAAATATTGATCTGTTACCACTAACACTAGCTTTCTCTGCAAATGGTCGATTAAATCCCATTGTCCGGAGGGAGGTGGTATTCCCCAAAGATCACATATCTCTCGCAGGGTTGATTCCTTGGAGATTGTGTGGTTTAGCATCTCAAACCTGTATCTCGGAGACAACTTTTCTTCTATCGCCATCTCCATTTCTTCTTCCGTCGAGGTCATAGTGTGAGTGCTTTCAGGACAATGTGATGAAGTCGACGGCAATGCTGATGAGCAGACATCGGATTCCGTGGGGCGAAACTTCTTGACAGTTAGGGACTTCCTATATCGATAAACTCGTTTATCGATACTAGTTCTATAGACTAGTAACCGCCCCCAACATTGTGTGTGTTTTTTGTAACTATTGATCACTTTATAAAATTTTGTTATGCTCCTATAACCTTCACAGAAATTGAAAAGTCTTCTAGCCACCTGAAATGGATTTTTCAGCAAAGACGGAAACGCTTAACGCCCGAAAATATGGAAAAAAATCTGGTGGTTTACTTTAACAATAATAGATCGGACAGTCATGAAAAAAAAATTGTGACGAATAAATTTTTAAAACGTTTTAAAAAAATAAGACGAAAATATAGCTGCTATTTTATTATATAGGTAATACTCTTTTAATAAAAAAATAATTTATAAGCATACCTTTGTGTGATCACTAGTATTTAGAACAAGTATCGATAAATGAGTATATCGATATAAGAAGTCCCTAGCTGTCAAAATGTTTCGCCCCACGGAATCCGATGTCTGCTGATGAGTCAGGTCTTTGAAGCTTCGATGTAGAGGGCCCAGGGCTAGGTGATGCACTTCTCCGTCTAGGTCTCTTTTTTCCCGTCTCTCTATAGTGACTATGAATCAATCAATTCTTTGTTGCACAATGCACAGTAACATACAGATTATATTATGGAAGCAATGCCTTTCTTTTTCTCTGAAATTATATTTATGCCATTTCGGGCTCGTCTTTGCTATTTTTTCTATGACATCTTCGGAGTAGAGGCCAGAGGAATATCATTTATTTAAGTGACAGTACAATTCATAATATATGAGGTAGATACCTTTACAAGAACAGAATGTCTGCATTTTACCAGAATTCCAAAGGTATTTCATGGGTTGCACATGATCTACTGTCACCTCTGCAGTGAGTGATATAAGGCTTTTACCTACACAGTTTTGGGTATCGGTGAAATGCTGACTCTCTTCTTTGCTATCTCAATTAAGTGACTGAGTATTTCCAAATTCACTCTAGGCGCCTCAGTACGAAAATTTCCTTCTCTCTGGTTTTTCTTTAAAATGTCCTTCCATGTTTCATGTTATAATTATAATCCTTTGGGCATCCATTGTGACCACTGATTTTGTTGTGTTATCAATGTTTGTTTCTAAAGTAGAGGGAGATAATTCTTCTCCCATCATTTCCAGGAATTCCTGATTCCAATCCAGAGAAGCTTGAGGTGGCTCTTGAACATTTTCTTCGATTGCAATTGTGTCCAAATTGCATGCAATGCAAGGTTCCGAATTATTTTGAAATTTATCAGAATCTATATTATACTATATATATTTACGTAAATACGTGTTACGATTGTGATGGATGACGCAATATACGGTTGTGGATTTGTACTAACTTTCTCTAAGAGATATGTGACGTAAAAAGTCAACCTTTTATAATAAAAAACTTCAATCTTATCAATAAAATAACTTTAATAAATACTCAGTTGAACTACATTTTTTTCAAGACATCGAACCGAAATACCTTCTTTGCCTAAGATCGGCATCCATCGGATTCCAACTCTAAAGCAAGGAGAGTAAGGTGCACAAAAGAAAAATATCCGGACGTTACTGATTTAAAATAATATTACGGAAAGAAATTCATTTTCATAACATTTTGACGAGAACCAAGTTTTAAATAAGTGTAGTAAGTAAAGTGAATCATCGGCGAAATGTTGGTTGGCAAATGAAATTCGGGCAAAAAAAGTTCGGAGAAAAGGCAGAACCCCCATAAAATAAACAAGTACCTAGTCATAGTACAAAGTGTACATACAAGTCTATATACAAAAATAATCTGGGGATAAAGGTTTTAGGAATTGTACATGTACTATCTTCATCTTTGTCGGTTGTTTAACATTCTGTATTTCATAACATAACAGTCATGGTTTTAGGGTTCCGTAGTAAACTAGGAATCCTTATAATTTCGCCATGTCAGTCAGTCCACCTGTCTGTCGGTCTGCAGCACATGTACCTTACATGTCACAACAATCTTCAGTGATTAATCTGTGGCTTCTGTGGTAAACTTAACGATAGATGGGGACGCGTACCGAAGGACTTATGTGAAATTTAATAAAACGTACATACGAAAGACAACAAAATTTATGGAAATAATGAAATTATAGCTTTTGGTTATGGTGAACGCAGATAACCGCTAGTCGCCCGTTCCTTCCTTCTTCAAATCCAGGGATGTTACGGATGCCGTGTTTTGCTGCGGCTGCAGATATCACAATGCGGATCTTAGGATAACTAATTAGGTACAACGTCAAAGGTCACATTTTAATCACGTTTATTTAAAAGTTTAAAAATTAAACATGAATATCGGTGCGTTACATTTAATAAATTTTAACTTAGCTGCTTTTTCAAGATCTAAACTATTTCGCAATGGGTCATAACGATATACGTACAGGGTGCTCGCGAGCATTCCAAAAGATTTTAACTAGGTATGCATTCTAGACATCAAAATAAACAAAAATTATTATGAGACCTAATGTCAAATACCACCAACAAAAATATTTTTTTTAGACTTTTTGAATACCTAGGTACTTTTTAACATTTCCAGTACTTTTTATCGTAACAACAATAAGTTAAAAATAATTATTTTAATATTTTTTTTAGGGACAAGTTATTCCGTCAAGTAAATTCTTATTTTTTGATTCCCAGGCAAAAGGTGTGGTAATATTAAAACACATTGTGGTAGTATTGTAATCAAAAAGAAGTTTTATGACGAGTTACGTCGAAAAACTTATTTCGAAAAATGGTTGATTATCTCTGAAAGTCTGAAATCAATCCGAATCCAGGAAATTGTATATAACATTAAAGACTCTAAATATTGTCAGGAATTCAGCGTTAAAATCTTTTGGAATGCTCAGACAGACGCACCAGTGTCGATTAAAAACGCTTACAGATGTCAGAACATTAATATATAGAAGGTACCTATCGTGTATGATATCAATTTGATCGATTTTTTCAAGAAATGGACTTATGAGGTTTTGATACTGTCTTGTATTTCTTTGTTGGAGAATAGACTGATAAAGTTCGGTGCCTGGTACAACCTTAGGACTCGAGCAACACCGTTCCGAGCCTAATTTTCGTTTAAATTAATTGAAGAGAGATCTAGTTCGTTAACGCCTTCATTTTCTTGTAGGAAATTGATAGGACGTGCAGGGATCGAAGTGTTATTTGAATTAAATCGTCTATTATTGAATGCCCTTTTGCGGCATTCTTCGAGTGTATGGCGGGGAATTTTGCAATAACGACACACCACCTTTGGAGCTAGTCTGTTGTGGCCCTGGGTCGGAATGTGTTATTTGTGGACGTGCTTGGATTAGCAGTGGAAGTAGCTCTTTTGTTAACATAAATGAGGATTCTGTCTTCAGACGAAGTAAGGTTGATCGCTTCATTGAGCGTCTTGGGGGACTTGCAACGCAAGGCCAGCGATATTTTCGGGTTGATACTCATTATGAATGTGTTAAGAGCGAGGTCTTCCATAGAAGCGAGTCTGTAACGCCCCGTCAACCCCTCTCGATATAACCCCTCTATAAAAACTATTAAACTACTTAGTTGACTCTCCTGCTTTTAAAGTTTTGGCCTTGATGAAGTGTGATCGTCTAGATTGATGGGTGAACCCTAACATTGTCTTGTAGTAACCTAGAGTCTTTGACAATAACAGAATATGTGGAGCTTGTGGAGATAAATAATAATGCCTAAATTAAAGAATAAAGAAGTATATTTGCAAAGGTTAAAAGAAGATTAATAATAGTTCAAACAGTCACATTATGATAAACATTTCTAATGTAAAGAAGTAGGTGTTTGGATGGCATAGCAAAACATAATTAATCAAATAGGAATCCAATTAATAACTTAAAGTATAAATTTATAATGTAAATCTAATATTATAGAAGCACCACCTGCGGAGAGAGATAGGCAAACATGAGAATTTAAAATATAAATATTTAGTATATATGATTAAAAAACAATAATAAATAATTATTGTTTTTTTTTTCCTAATCCACTACCAGCTATTTCTTGTCGCGGCTAACTTGTGATAGTCCATTCCTTTGATTTTCTGCTAGAGTTGCAAAGGAATTTAATAGTATTTTATGCAACAGTTGTTTAAGAGAGGTCAAAAAAGGCGAGTGGCGTAAGTAACAATTTGAGGTGAAGCCGAAAATTGTTAATAAAGACGCCACGAGTATTTTTTGACTCGGTTAAACAACGTTGCATACATTACTTTTTCTACGACTAAGGATTATCACAAAATAAAACACAGTTTGTTATATGAAAATATACTTTAATTTTTTACCTATATTTTGAGCAAAACATTTCCCGTCAGCATAACGCACAAAAAAGTTCAAAGTGTTGCAGTTATCTGGGCGAAGAATCATGTACTTTTTGCAGATATGGTAATATTTCCCTGTTATTGTAAAAGTGCGATCAATTCGGTTCTTGGTGTTCATTATATGAACCACTAGCGTTTCCTGGGCATCAATAATATTGTAATTTTTTAAATCGTGTAACTCTTGCCGGCGACAAGCCCCCATTATTCCAAAAATTACAGCCACCTGTAACAAGAAATAGGAATCTAGGTGTTAAAAATCCTTACAATGTAATTAAATACAATATTTGCATACACAGAATACCTAAATAACATAATTAACCGAATATACTAGTGCATTAATAAAACAACAAGTATGTAACTATAGATTTACCTTGTTGAATAGATGATTCCGATCAGGTGCTTGCTCAATGAATGTTTTTATTTCATCTGGTAAAAAAGTCTTCGCTTTTTTCGCCTTAAAACCTTCTGACTTTCTTTTCAATAAAGCCAGCAACTTGGCGTATTTAGATATGTCTGTCTGGTGGTATATGTTGAGAGTTGCCTTGAGTTTTGAATATTCAACACAAAGTGAAGACGGTTTGAATAATTCTATGAGGCTTTTAAAATATGCCAATAGGACATTCTCTGAGAATGACGAAGTCTGGTGTTCGATTCGCCACGCCATGAATTTCTTGTACGACTGATCGTAAAGATGCCGCGATTTTGTAGGCAACAAATTCTCAGTAACTGATTGTGTCGCCGTCGATATTTCTTCCGGTGTCAGAACCAAGTCCTCATCATAATCCATCTTATCTTATTATTATTAAAGGACCATGGGCATATTTGTATGGAGAGTGGACCAAGAACCAACAGAGCTAAAAGTGGTGTCATTAAATAGGTATTTACATTTATTTCATTTCATTCTATGGGCACTATGTTCAATTCTATTGCAAAACGGAGATATTTGTATTTTAGTCAGAGTAAATACTATGATGAATGGTGTCTGAACGACGGTGATTTACTTAGAGAGTATCCGCAGAACGCCTTACTCATATAAAATATTGCAATGGAATTCAACTTTGGTCCTATACAATGAAATAAAGTACATAAACAGACCTTTTTAATGACACTACTCCCAGCTTTGTTGGTTTTTGGTCCATTTTGACGCATAGTCCTTTATTTTCTTCACTTCACAGTCCAAAAAAAGATGAAAAAAGAATTTTAAACAAATTTAAAGATTGCCGCACAAACTGAAAATAACAGTGAAAAAACAAATGACGGAATGTAATAGACACGGTAACGTTTTTTTTTTAAACTGTCAGTTACTGCCTGCGGGTGACGATTCTAAAACACTTGCGTTTTTTTCCTTACGTTGGTAGCAATTATTTTAGATACGTTATTATTTCAGACAATATGAATCCAGTTGTTTGTTAAGTTGTCAGGTTTGCGATTTGTTGTAAATTGAGTAGGTATATCTGCTAGCAGTTGCATTTTAGCGACTTTATAAGCCTAGGGTGTTTTTGAAGAATAGAGTATATAGACTTTTCTGAAATTGTGTAAGTCCAGCTTTTATATTTGTTGGCGGGACTATATAAATGACAGATAAAAATGCCGGAGTAGAAAAATATAATTATACAACAATCGTACTCTTAAGTACCGAATTAATATAATAAAATAGAACAATGGAAGATTTTCCGTATCCCTAGTCTATGTTCATATGAATTCTTAAAAGAACTCACATCTAGATGTACATGTGATAGTGTTACTTCATCATGTACGAACTATCATCAAGCAGGATGTGGTCTGCGACCCTAGTCTAACCTATCAGACGCTACCAGCATTTCGGAAAGCCTATTCCAAGCGAGAAGAAATGCCAAGAAACTCGCTTGTACTGAGATTTCAGCCCAACTACCTTTAACAGTCATTATTTATATAGAGTAGAAGGAGTACTGTAACAGCCTTAGCTTATCCATTACTACCAATGTCATTTAGAATTCCAGATTTTAAAACCCATATGCATAAGAAAGTACCACATTCATAGTATAGTGGTTACTAACTTCTGATCTTATGTTACATTCGATCAGTGCTAGATCCAATCGGTTTTCCAAATAATTCACCAGATCCTGTAATGGATTACAGATTATTTATATTTTAGCATTTATTGTATTCAGTAAGTTGAACTCAAATTAGATTTAAAAAGTTGATAAGCTAATTTTAAAGCATAGGTAATCCATAATAATGGATTCCTTAAGATTTGTATATTTAAATACAAACAGCCCTCACTTAGGGTAAACTTTAGATAAGTATGTAAGTATAAATAGATATTTGGTCTAGATTACTAATAAGTAACCTAGGTTTTATTGTATAAATTGGAAACAAAGACTAAATTACTTCATAGCCTCCTTTGTACTGTAAATGGTAATTTATTTTACACTATTTCAATATGTAAAAAGATTTAGATTTGGATACAATATATATTATAAATGCAGTGGTCATGAGTATATTAAATACTTGATTATTATTAGGGCTACCGGTATCCGTGTTACCCGCAGACACGGGTACACGAATCCTTAACACCGGCGGTACTAAGAACCCGAACGACACGAAACGCCAAGAAACGTTTCCACTTAGAAACGTTTCCAAGTTAGAAACGTTTCCAAGCTTGAGTCTTGTGGATCCATTGCAATTGAATATTCGAAAAGCCTATGTTTTTTTAGTAAAAAGTCAGAAACAAAACAATACCTACCGAAAAATTCGAAGTTTTTTACGAATTACGCAGCTAGAAATTTTCTTTGTTAGTGGTTAAATGCGGTTCAATACTTTGTTCAAATATAAAACCGATGTTTATGAACCTATGTTTTAGATTGCCAATGCCAATACACATTGAGGGCGGATCAGACACGGGTATCCGTGTCTTAATTACACGGTTCCTAATTACACGTTCCAAACGGGTAAGAAACCCGTTTCCCGGTAGCAAAGAAACGGGTACACGGAAACGGGTACACGAAACCCGGACACGACCGAGAGCCCTAATTATTATACTGTGCCTTTATATGAATAGTATTTATAAAGATAGATAAGCTATTAATGGTATTTCAAATACATATTACAATGGTTTTCATTTGTTTAACCTGGATTACTAGATTAGATAATTGGAACTTTATTTCCAAAACATAGCAGCAGCTCTGAAAATTATTCATGCACACAAAATGGGTAACACAAGAGTATTCATGAAATCCCATGAGAATGATGATATATCTTCTATATTGCAGGTTCAGGTTACTGAAATCATAATTCCTTGATAGAAAAGCAGCACTCTGCTCTATGTACTATGCGCACTACAGACAGACATTTCTCACAGAATAATGATTGAAATTTCGTAGCACCAGGATATCTCTCAACATTAATCTCTACTTGTTAGTAGATCTCCGATCAATATACTATCAATATGCAGCCCTTTGACCGGCGGGAGAACGGAGTTGGGTCCGAAGGCCTATAGTCTAGATCTCGCTACGGTAAACAAAAATAAACACTTACCAGTTACTTTGAACTCACTGTCTAATCAAATTCTTTGTCATCTGACTTAACTTATATACACTAAAACTTTCCAACGGCTTTAACTAATACTAAAACATCACAGTTCCTGAAATCGCCTTGACTGCTTTGTTATCACCGTTCGGTATCCACAGTCAACGTTTTACATAGAGGGTTAGTAAATACACAAAACAAATACATAAAAGTGACCTCGAATGCAAGTGCAATCTACTCTAGGTGTTGTTAGTAACCGAAATATCTCCTAGATTATTCTTTCCCATTGTTTTATATTTATGCAACATAGGTACGTTAACCGGAAGAAACGGGCGAATTTAAATATCGAATTATTCAATAATTAACCCCAAGACTAGGTGTATTTTATGTAGGTAATTACTGCAAAGTTAACACTTGATAAACTAATAATCAAAATCTCATCAAACCGAAGGTATTTGCAACTTACTACACATTTTCATCTACCAGGTGACCCCTTTGCAGAGCGACCGCCCATTGTGAACCTCAGCCAGAAAATCCTCCCTTTTGCAAAAAATGGCGTCTATTTATAGGGTTTTCGAACAGCCTAAAATGTATCACTAAAATTCCCGAACCAAGTAAAACGTTGCTACTATTTAATATCGACCTTATTTTCTACAGCTTTAAGTTTATTTTATCTTGACTCTAGGTTCGACTTAGAATCTGTTTCTCTCTATATGATCTTTCGGCCATCTTTTCTAGGATTTAGCACACGTTACTAGCATCGTCCTTTTTAGATTTTAATAATTTAGTACTGATGTTTAATGAATGGATTATATTTCGAATATACTTTTTAGTTCGAATGTTAATATTAATTGTTAGTATTTGATAGTACGAATCCGACTAGACCCACTATCGCGTATTTCAATTGCCGGATTGAACGGAAATGAATTAATTCAATGAAGTACTTCGTTGACTATTTACGATCGTTTAATATCTTAATATTCGCCAATTGCGTTGGTTTACTATGGATACATATATAAAAATTATAAATATAATTATGGAATATATGTAGCAGTTCAAACGGACTGTTACAAGTCGGCCTGCCAGTTCCATTTTTCCAGTTCAGTAAGTAACTGAGACGAGCAAGACTCGATTCTGAGCGAATACTGATTAACAGATTCATTTGGGCCTTGTTTGTATTTTTGTAAATCTGTCAGTAGGTGAGTATAGTGTTTTCTTTCTCCAAATAGGGTTTATAGAAATTCTTTTAGTGTTTGCCAATTGTCAAATTCTTTAATGGACCAAGCCACTTCAGCTTTGCCTTCCAGTTGGTTTATTTTATTATATATGCTCTCCTGGCTCCTAGAGGCTAGCGAAATAGCATTTGCGCAATTATTCACGAACGCGTTTAATTTTTCTCTGGAGCCATCGCACGGTTTTATGAATTTGAGAATTGCATTTAAGGGAATTTCCGATAACATTAGTTCCGGCAAATTTTGAACGTCCCTTTTTAGAGAACTTGCTTCGACAGCAGCTTTGCCAGATGCTCCTGCTGTATCCGTCATTTTGTGACATTAGATCTTTGCTAGATTACGACGGTGTAACGGGCGGCCAGTCACCCAGAATGCTGAATATACTTAGAGATACTATGCGGATAAGTTATGGTTGGATGTTGGACTGCCAACTCTGGAGGGGGTTAATGTGAAAGCTATTATAGACTTGAGTGAAGGGAAGTGCGGTGCTGGAGAAAAGCTAGATCAGCCAGAAAGGATGCAAATAGGATTTATGTATGTAATGATTCAAACATAATGGGTACGACTTTTCGAATTTGTTTGGCAGAAGTACATGAATCACCGGCACCACACATTTTTTCTCCACTGCTCCGCGAATCACAAAATATGTATACAGGGTGTAAGTCTAATACGGGCGAAGCTTTTAACGGTTGTTAGTTTACGACATAATAAGTACATTCAAATAACTTTTACTTAAAATTAGAGCAACAAAATTTTCCATACAAAATAATACGGCGCGCAATGTAGAGCAACATACGCGAGTTAAACACTCGTTGACAGCTAATTTCAAAAGCAGATGACATAACTGACATGTCAACAATAACAAATATTCGTACCTACATTGCTGCTCCGATAATCTTAAAAAATTTCTGTTGGGTCGTAATTAAGAGTAACTTTAAAAAAACCTTGTAATCCATGATTACACGAATGAATCCCATGCCTGGTTTAATTTATCGCCCGTATTAGATTTACACACTGTATTTGTATTTGAACCGAAACCGAAAGTAGGTCCCGGAACCATTACATTTAAATTAATCACTCTCTCTCTTTCATTTGAACCAGATGCCATGAGATTAGAATTAGGATATTCAGGATTGATTGGAGTTGTCACAAGCCTCATCTCCACTTTGTTAACAATATGAAATAAATGAAATTTCATTTGAATTTGGTCTTGTAAAGGAAGAATCTTTACTGTTTTAGCCATAATGATGAAAAAATCCAGTAGAGGGTCACTCAGATTTCTATTTTGGGCTGCAGTTGAACCTTGTGAAGTTTGTGAAACTGCGAAGGTCGCTTAGGTCGATTTCCTACCGACGGTTCGAACGAATCCTATGGATCTTCCTGCATCGTTTGCATCTAGTTTACTAGAATCAGACGGTGCTTCAAGCTGTGTTTCGTCGTCATTGTTGACAGTTTTAGGCGATAGGTTTGACCGCCGTTCTTCCTCGTCGTTTAGGTATGGTACTAGGAAAGAAAGTTCTTAGAAGAATTTGGGAGGTTTTAGTTTCGATGCTGCTTGGTCTTACGCAAATTCAAAGCCTTCCTATGGTTGTCTCTGATTCTGTGCATCGCTAACAATGTAACAAGTAAAAAGTAATTTCCATTTATTTTCAGGCACTTGGAATTCTCTTTACTAGTGTGTGTAAATTGTCTGTTAGTGTGCGTTACTTGGCATCAAGTGTGCACGTTTTTATAGGAAAGCATACTACACTGTACATACACATACATACGAGTATAAACGTTTAAGGCTCAAAAGTTTTCTGTCTTAGCCGCCAAAAGCCGGTAGCGGCGCTAGTTCTGCGTCGACGTTCGCACATCGATTCGCGCGTCAGCGAAATCAAAGCGAATCAACCAATCACGTTTTGCGTAACGATCGAATTTCGTAGAGTGGGAGGTTAGAATAGCGAATGTTCGCTTGGTCTGAATGCACCTGAAAGTGACGATTTACGGATAGAATCGATAGATGAAGCTATTTTTTACTTAAAAAATATTTATTTATTAAATGATTGTGCACTTATATTATTTTATGAAATATGGAATTAGTATTCAGTATTCAGTATATTTATTGCTTTCACAGGTATACATGATGCTACATTTTATTTGTTCAGCTATGAAACCCTGTAGGGCACTGCAACACAATACATTACAATTAATAAACTAAGCTACTTACATTAAACAGTAGTATGTATTTTTTATGCATTTTTTTACATGTAACATATAATTCAAACTTATATCTATCTCTATATTAAATATTGTAAAATACACTAATTATCTAAAAACTCCTGCAATGAATAATAACAGCTATCCACTAAATATTTTGTAAGTTTTGTATTAAACAGGGTGTTCGTCTGTTCATCTCTGATGTTCTTTGGTAGTTTATTATAAACCTTTATACACATTACATGTGGACTAGAAGCATGCATTTTCAACTTTGATGAAGGTATTGGAATTCTGTCTCTAGGGCGTAGGTTACAATTAGTGGGAATTTTTGCTACTGGGAAGAAGTGATTATATTTTCGTAAAAATTTACAAAGTTCGAATATGTATAGAGATGTCAGTGTCATAATATTAAGCTTCGAGAAATGCGGTCTGCAGCTGTCTGTTTGATTTATGTTTACTAAGATCCTTATACATTTTTTTTTGTAACAAGAATAGGTCGTTAACATTTGTACTATTCCCCCATATCAAAATACCGTAACGTAGCCATGAGTGGGCAAATGCGTGGTAGGCACATAGAGCTGTTTTGAGATCAGAATTAGGACGAGTAGATAAGAGTATCCCGGTAGAGTAGACAATATCTTTCTGTCTAAAGCGCACGCCACTGAGGAGCGTACCTTTCAATTTGGCCTTTTGCTCTCTGCATAGCAACTGCATTCTTGATATGATTGATCTCCAATTCATGGGCAAATTCAGCAAATTCGCTAGAGGTAAAACTTGTTCCACGGTACCGGGGTCTTTTTGCCCTCTTTGGTCAGTCGGGTCGAGTCTGACCGTATTTTTATCTTTTGATGGGGACCTGCCCCGCCCCGGATGTCTTTCGCTCCCTGCGGGCGGAGTTGATCTTCCCGTACCTTTCAATTTGGCCTTTTGCTCTCGGCATAGCAACTGCATTCTTGATATGTTTGATCTCCAATTCATGGGCAAATTCAGCAAATTCGCTAGAGGTAAAACTTGTTCCACGGTACCGGGGTCTTTTTGCCCTCTTTGGTCAGTCGGGTCGAGTCTGACCGTATTTTTATCTTTTGACGGGGACCTGCCCCGCCCCGGATGTCTTTCGCCCCCTGCGGGCGGAGTTGATCTTCCGTCCGACCTCCTGTTCGAAGTCATCCCTGGTGTAAGGGTGACCCCTTTCGGCACCCGCCAAAACCGCCCCTCTGCCCCGCACGGGCCCTTTGGCCATCACTGAGGACCCTGCGGCCTCTTTGCCCTTACCGAGGAGAAACTCCTCAACGCGTGTTGTTGGGGCGGCAGGCTCTTTTTTACCCTCGTTTGAGTTTTCGCAAGACCGGTCTCTGGCTGGACCGCTCGCTAATCTGTTTCTGTGGCGGACCGCCACTTCTCAACCTCAAAACACCAAGCCTTCCTATGTAGTAATCAGCGTCCGTTTTAATTAAGCCAAAGTCGTTGTTTGTCCCTGTATCTGTATTATTTTATTTAAGCAAGCCATATAAGTCCCACGAGAACACAGTAAAGGGTGGTCACTCCAGGCAGTGACTGTTGTTACCTGGAGAAGGTTAGGTGGACATAACCAAAGGCGCATCGCCTAGAGGCAGTAGCGACTGACATACTGGCCAGCCATTGTCTGAACGAATTCAGACAATAGATCCTCGTGCTGCCTCTCCATTTGACCTCAGGATTTATTATTGAGGTTTACTCCTCTTAGTCCGGGCAATTAAGCCAAGGCCCCGGCCCACGAAACATGACCATGGGTAACGGGTTGAAGCAATCAGCTCCCCGCGGCTGGCTGTTAGGCCAGCCCCCTCCGATCGCATTTCTGCGTCCCGACTGCGGAAGAATCCACTGTCCCATCTAGGCCCCAAAACTCGGCATTCAAGCCCTCGTAGGAGTCCAAGGACTCAACTGCAACCACCTGTGGCTGGTATTCGCAGAGGGAACATAGCAACCACGCAACTGAGCGGCTATCCTCCCCCTCCCAGGGTGCACCACGAGGAGGAACCAGCCCTGCACCCCTGCTGAATTGAAACCTCCACTAAACTTGCTGATCTTTTTCTAGATAGACATTGTTTTGATTGTTTCTCTGTGATATTTCCATGCTTCTGTACACTGAGATCATTTTAACAACCCCTATATCATTTTCAACCAGTAATTTTTGTCTTATATTAGCATGTTCTTTATTCATGTTACAAATAAACATGTCTCTTATGAGAGACTCCTGTAATTCTTAAACTCACAGTCTGCAGCTAACTTTTTAAATTTTGTTAAAACATATCCAATGTATCTGTTCCTTGGACATGCGAAAAGAATTTATGCCTGCATATTGACAGATTATTGAGATTATTTTCGAAGGAATCAAGCACAGTTTGATATTACTTTTTATTTTCTTCTTATAATTTGCATTATAAACGTCGATACATTTTTCCCCAATGAAATGTAACAAAAGAGCTTTTTTTTCGTCTTTCTCCGAATCATACTTCATTGCTATCATGAAATTATTAAAACTTGTTTCCATCGTTTCCAAGACGAGGCAACATCTCCATCATCCCACTTTAGCGGTTGAATCACCTGCATCTGTAGTATCTGTACCTCCACGTTTATTATATTTAATACTTATCTGCTTTATCTTCACAATATTTGTATATTTTTATAATTTTCACACGCTGCCACCATGTTTTATATGTTTGATTTATTATTAAAATGGGAACACCAATTGTCTTTGAGAAGCCATGTTTTATTCTGCCTTCTCAAAATGGTTCATACACAAACATGACATTTTATACACAATCCCAACAATATCAAAATTAATTGTAAAATACACACATTACATTACTTGTAACGCGTAGGCGCGTGGAACCTATGGGTAACAGTATTGTAGTGTCGGGGTGCTCTATTGGGGTTAGTTCTTAATGTGCCTCGTAATTAATTAATACGATATGCCGCTTTACTATTATTTATTTTATTATAATGAACACAGTACATTATATCAGTTGACATCCATTGCCCAAGAGACTGGTGGGGTAGAGCGGTTGGCGTTTAGTTACCACACTCTCCCCCAGCACAAATATTTATGACATACATACTAACAAATAACCAAGCTGCTATTCTAAACATTATACATGCCAGGCCATAGTCTGTGCGCCAATACCTTAAATGTAACCATACTTATTTTAATTATTAATTTTTAACATTTGGTTTACATGGCGTTTTATTGTCCTTCCTTCCACACTTACCAAGTATGTAACTCCTGGTGTCAAGCACTCCTTAATCTCTCCCCCTATCCACTTCTTTTTCTTATCTCTGTAATCTCTAACCATAACTTTCATCCCCACATCAAAAGTTACTCTTCGATTACCCCTACTGAATTCTGCCAATTTTTCGTTGTAGCTTTGTAGTCTGGTACAAATAGGTTGAGGTCTAAGCAAGGAGAATCTAGTCCTTAAGGTGGAATGTCACGGTCAGCTAGGCACTACAACGCCAATAGATGGCGTTATAGTGCATAGGTGGCGCGAATTCTACGTATTTTTATATTTTATGTATGATAATAGAAATATTTTTAATAAGTAATATGTTTGCCGCAAATAAACTGATGTTTCTAATGTGGCCAACTAAATTTCAGGTGAGGTTTAATTTACAAAATAAGTTTATTTGAATAAATACGAAACGCTGCCGCGACTGCGCAGTATGCACACACACATTCAAACCCTTATTCGTTTACGAAACCGATTGCTTATTTCGGAACGTGTATTGAACTTGGATGACCGTCTGCCGCACATTCATTAGGACCAAGGTTCAAATCTCGTAATTTCAATATATTTTTTACTTTATTTTTATACTTTTTTTTTTAATGGTACTTTACCTATAATTACATTTTTTTCAGTAATAAATAAATAACCTGTGGCCTATCCCACAAAACTTTACAAGCGTATAATTCTACAAAATTGTATAAATTCCTAAACAAATAATTGTCAATTTTGTAGATTTGTATGCTTGTAAAGTTTTGTGGTATTGGTCCCTGAACTACCAACCTAGGTTTAATTTTGGTGACCTTGTATATTTACTCACCAAAAACGTTTTCAGGTGATGTTATGGCATCCAGTTCCGGTATTTTTTGCATGGTCAATCTGAAATAGCCTATACTACTAAAAAACGGCCCTGGATGTCCTAACCTAGTAGGCGTCCAATCAGATTGTGACGGAATCTATTCGATGACTTCAGTCAGATAAGTTTTCATATGTAGATATAATTATATAATTATTACAATGAACATACATTTTTAGTCACAAACAAAACATACCTAAAGTTCTAGTCAAATAACCCGCCCCGTGTCATCCCTGGCGCAAAAGTGCCCATCACGCTCGCGGCATTGCCACGCTGAATCGCGATTGACAATTTTTGTACCAGGAATGTCCCGGAGCGAGGGTCAAGACCTCTCTGTTGTAAACGCCGCCCAATCTCCGCGACAAAAACCTTAGCTTCTGACCCCCAACAACCAGACGTCTCCACAGCAAACGGGACAAAAACATAATTATCCAGCACCGAGTACTTGTCCCTCTTTCTGGCGGCTGCCGCCTCTGCAGCTGCTGCTGCAACTCTAGTGGTGCGACCCAAGTGCGAGGCTGCAAAAGTGCTTACGCAAGTTGCGTCCCAGAGGAGGCACTTACCTCGCTGCCAAGGCACCAAAGTCACACCATCAGGTCTCTTGCCGTCCGTCCGACTGAGACCAGGGGGCTCCAGCAAACAGGGGACATTAGCTGACACCAAAGCCCGGATGATGTCATTAAGAGCGTGGTGACGAGGGAATCTCCCAGCACACCGACAACAACTCAGAGCATGGAGGCCATTACTCTCAACCATGGCACCGCAGATGCATAAATGTGGTTCGCAAACATCGCAGCCCAGGCGGAGAGCAACAGCCACCCGCAAAGAGTTGTCATCACGGAGAGTACCCATATTTGGACAGGGAAGCGCCTGTAACCACGCTCCCGATTCGGGCTTCGACACGGCCATTAGACGCGCCCTCTCCACACCCCCAGTACCCTCCAAAAGACCGTCAACCACACGCCTCACCCCCACATCATCCCATGACCGCTGATGTTCTGGCTTATCGGGAAGCGCTGAGCCGGGGGTTACAGCAGACCACGCAGCCTGAGCTTCGGACGCGTACGGGATGGTTGCCTTGCCGCCGTCCATGGCGAGGATATGGGCGACTAGTTTCGCGACTCCGCTGGCAGACGCCAAGAAGACTGGCAGGCACACATCCCGTACACGTCTTATTCCCAATCCACCATCTCGAACTGGGAGTGAAGCTTGGTCCCACTGCCCCGTGTCGAGAGACACATTTAACAGGGACTCTATTGACTCCTTCAGGACCGAGTCAAAAGAGTATTATAATAACTAAATTGTAATTATATTAGATATTTTTAGTCACTTTAATTATTAGATTCCTTCCCATTCTAATCACGTGCGGAATACATAGATAAAGAAAACATCAATTTATAAATTCAGTGTTTTATTTACATCATATCATATTATTTTTATTTATTATTTCTATTTTACGTTTTTCTGGTATATACATGGATATAGGAATATTGCTTGACGTTGTGTGTGTTGCTTGGAAGTGAGCCTGAAGCATCTACACATATTGTGACACCTGCAGTTGGCCTTGGATCTGAAATCAGAATACTCATCGTCAAAATGGTGTATGATGATTACTGGAATAAAAAATACATTTCAGCTTTGTCTAGTTAGGTGGTGGTGAACTTGATTGCGAAGTTAGGGAGGGAACCTGGGTTCAAAACAGGTTCAGTGAGTATTTACAAAATGGTTATATTTTTAAAAGTTCAAGGCCTGGAACTCATCATCCCTCGGGAAACTAACGTTTCCGGTATTTATGTAAAAAAAAAATTATTCTTATAATAAAATATATATTACTATTTATCTACATGTCAAGTTTCCTTATTCCAATCCGATGAGCAGTTGTTGCGAAAACAATAAACATCGAATCATTTTTGTTATAATAATAGTGGAAATAAATAATAAAAAAACTGTTTGAATACTGGGAGGAAAGATATCCAGCAAGTCAGCCTCTACAGAACTTACCTTTTGATTTCTCCGTAATATACTTATTATCATTTCTCCAAGGCTTCGCTTACAAATTTTTTTCAGGCCCGAGTATCGGTGGTTTTTATAGCCTTTCCGGGACGTTTGTGGCTACATAATATACAAACGTATAATAAATCTTCATGTAAATCACTGCACGCTATGAGATATTTCAAACAATCGTAGGCAATTTAGCGTCAATTCGGATTTGTAGGTATAAACAAATGGTAAAACGATAAAGTACCGCCGGTGATTTAGAATCAGAGTGACGTTTGAATTTAGTGTTGCCTTGCCAAATAGGTTTTACGTTCAGTTCCACGAGACTATCATTTAGTACGCACATCTATTATAAAAACATTAAATGTAACTAGTATGTATAGGTATATTTTATATAATAAAGGGTCTTTCATTCGGCTTTTGCGTGGGGATATGGCCTATATGGCAACATTAGCAACGCTTGCGTTTGATATTGTTGAAAAATAAATAACATGCGAAATGCGTTAGGGCAGAGCGGCAACGTAGCATTTTCAGCCAACTGGCAACGTCGCTTTCCAACGCACACACCGAACGTACGATTGGTGTATGACACTGTCGTCGTTCACCCACATGTTGACAAATCTTTATTAAAATAAAGTACTAATTTAAGCTATTATTCGACCCTTTATATTACAGAAACATAATTTGCCGCAAACAAATATAAAAATGATTGTCGATTTAAGTGATTTCATTGTAAAACTATGCTCCATTTACCCATATTTGAATAAATACATTAGTATGAAAAACGAACCACCTTAACTCCCGCTGATACATTAGCTTGGAGGGGCTGACACCAGTTGCTCTATTTACACTAGTTCGATAATCAAATAGAAATAAGTTTAAAGCATCATCTAATTGCTTTCCACTAACAATAACCTTTTTTACATGACTTTTAAAAGTCTGCACGAAACGTTCAGCCGCTCCATTGGTTGCTGGATGATATGTAGCTAATTTTAATACTCTTACTTTTACAATATTCCTTAAATTCGGTACTTGTCCATGTAGTCCCGTTATCCACAACCAAGTGGAGTGGATACCCATACCGTGCAAATAGTGACTTAAAGAATTTAATAGTATTGGTGGCTGTTATATTTGACATAAGATATGCTTCTGGCCACTTCGAGAAACTATCTATTACTACTAAAAACATTTTACCACAGGAAGGTCCAAGAAAATCTGCATGTAACCGCTCCCAAACTGCCTGGGCCGGTGGCCATGGAGTTAATGGTACCTTTTCAGGGGCCTTCCTGTTTTCTAAACAAATTATGCATGCATTTGTTATATCTGTAATATCCTTATCAATTGTTTTCCACCAAAAAAATGACCTTGCAATTTGTTTCATTCTATTTATCCCAAAATGGCTAGCATGTAACTCGTTCATAACAAGATTTTGTAGGCTTTTTGGTATTATTACTCTTGCGCCCCACAGTAAGCAACCCTGATCAATGCTTAATTCATTAAGTTTTTCAAAATAAGGTTTTAATTCCTCATTTATCATTTTGCTATCAGGCCAACCATCAGTACAATATCTCATTACCGTTGATAAGGTAGTACATTTTTTTGTTTCATCCGCTACCATTTTCCAATTTACATTCTCAAAATTTGATAATGACAAAAAATTTAGCACACTTAGCTCACTGCTATCTAACAATGGGTGACTGAATTTGCTATTATCTGGTGTTGGGTTGCGAGATAAATAGTCTGCGGGGTTGCTATCTGTTTTTATGTGGTGGATAGTGTAGTTAAACCCTGACAAGAATATAGCCCAGTGTTGTAACCTTTTACATGCCATTTTTGGGATACCTTTTTTAGGACCAAATATACTTACTAATGCAGCATTGTCTGTCTGCAACTCAAACGTTCGCCCAAACAAATATTCATAAAATTTAGTTATCCCAAAAATAATTGAGTAGGCCTCTTTCTCGATTGTTGGATACATAATATGGGTATCTGACAACTTTTTGCTAGCATAGGCCACTGGTTTCACTACACCATCCTCAGACCTCACTGAAAGCACAGCAGCGACCCCACAGTCTGAAGCATCACAGCTTAAAATTACTGATAGTTCATTACTGTAATGTGATAATGTGACTGTTTTTGTTAAAGCTTTTTTTATCTTTGAGAAAGCTACATCACACTCATTAGTCCAACAAAATTTTTCTTCTTTTAGACAATCATACAATGGCTGAAGTATGGTAGCCATATTTTTTAAAAATCGATTATAATAATTTACTATTCCTAAGAAGGAACGTAACATTTTTATGTTTTCGGGTTGGGGTGCTTTTAATAACGGCTCAATATTTTCTCTGATTACACTGATGCCTTCACCTGATACCTGGTATCCAAATACTGTAAGTTGGTTTTCAAAAAATTTACATTTTGATAATTTTACTTTCAGCTCTGCCTCTGTGAAGCGCTCCAACACAGACCTTAATCATGCATTGACTTCTTCTATTGATTTTCCTGCAATGAAAACATTGTCTATATAAACTTTCACACCTTCCAGTCCCGACAATAACTGAACAATTAGGCGCTGAAAGGAACCTGGTCCTGTACTAACACCATATGGCAAATATAGGTATTTATATATACCCTTTTCTGTTACAATTGTAGTTAGTTTTTGTGAGTCTTCATATAGGGGTGCTTGCAAGTAGGCCTCCTTCAAATCCAACTCACAAAAATAACTATTACCTTCAAAATTGGATAATATGTCATTTATTGTTGGGAGTGGGAAATGGTCGACTTCTAGACAAGAGTTCAGTGTGGTTTTGTAGTCCCCACAAAGACGAACTGAGCCGTCTCCCTTTAAGACAGGGTCCCCTGGTGTTCCCCATTCACTGAACTCTATCGGAGTGATGCAACCATTATCTAACAGCCTATTTATTTCCGCTTCAACCTTAGATTTAAGAGCAAAAGGGACATTTCTTGCAGGTAAACATTTAGGTTTGGCATTAGGTTTCAGTTTTAATGTTACATTTGCCTTTTTAAAATTACCCCAGCCCGGTTCAAATACAACAGGGAAGTCTTTTTTTATTTTATCTAAATATTCCTGTTTTATTTGTTTATATGTGCATTTATGTACATTTTGTTTTAACTCTATTGGCCATAAACATAATTGCTTGAGCCAATCTTTTCCTATAACTCGAGGCAGTCCATCTTTAACCACTACTAGAGTCATACAATTATATTTTGATTCCTTATATGTAACACACAAGTTTTTCAATAATCCAATTGGTCTCGATATGGACAGGTCAAAATTTACCATACTTATTTTGCAATAATCGAAATTAATTTGTGAAAAATACTTTTTATAATCACTTTCATTTATTGTAGTAATATCCGAGCCAGTGTCCACTTCCCCTTCCCATTTTCAGCACTTCATATCGTATTGTTTCGTTGTGTACTCCATTTAACAACCGTTCCTTCACATGTTCGTCCACATCCTTGAAGTCGCAGTCCTTTGCCAGTTTACGCACAGCTAGCAAATATTCCTTTATGGTTTCACCTTCCTCTTGTTTACGGTCCATAAAACGGGCTCTGTGTACCGCTAAATTTATCTTTGGGTGATAATATTCATTCAATTTGTTGCACAGCTCACTATATGTACTTTTAACTGGTACGTTTGGTGCACACAACCCCGACAAGGTATCGTACACATTCGCACCTAATTTAGTTATTAAAAGTGCCACCCTTTTCTCGACTGGAATGTCGTGCAGCACCATAAAGCAATTGAGCTGCTCTTCGTAACTTCTCCAGTTACCACCATTGAAGTTTTCTAAACTGGGAGCAATCGGAAGCGCCGCCGGTTGCATTTTAATGTTTTTCGATTTTACGTATTCACGAAGCGTTTTTCGTAATTCGTCGATATTAGGATTCGGCCCTGTTGATAATTCTAATTGTTCTACAAGTTGCGCTAATGTCTCCTTAGACAAATCTTGAATCCAAGATGTCTGGCCACTCGCTATCTTATTTTTATATTGTTCTAATACCGACATTCTATCTAACAACGTAATTTAGCGTCCATAGTCGGTGTAATCTGCTGTACCGCCGGGGTCGGCGTAAACGTCAATGGTGACGGCTGACGTTAAAGTTGCGTTTTGATATTGCTTCGATGCACTGCTTTACCGACTGGGTTGATATACCGTAGCTGTCAACCTCTATCTGCAGAGTTGTGATTTCAAATTGTAACCTCTAATGATGGAATGGTGAACTATACGTACAGTTTTACGTCGATTCGTAACCTTCTCGTCGCCAGTGTAGTGTCGGGGTGCTCTATTGAGGTTAGTTCTTAATGTGCCTCGTAATTAATTAATACGATATGCCGCTTTACTATTATTTATTTTATTATAATGAACACAGTACATTATATCAGTTGACATCCATTGCCCAAGAGACTGGTGGGGTAGAGCGGTTGGCGTTTAGTTACCACAAGTATACAGGTTGTGTATTCAATTTAATATGTGTAATACGAGCGCATACTGTAATTATGATTATAGGGCTTGTTTCTCCATCCTGGAATAAAATTCGCAGTCAGATAAATGATACCTGTCTTTTTCTTTTAAATGCATGATAAGGATAGTGATAATTTATTTGAAGGATATTATATTTATCCGGGGATTGGGAAATACGCAGTTTGTATCGGTTTCATAGAACCAATTTGCATAGATTTCCTTAGAAATTAGTAATATTCATATTATTCATAAAATTTGTAATATTACATGTTAGTACGGTCAAATCGTACATAATTTTACCCTAAACTCGCAAATCAAGCAGTATCGCTGCATTTTTGGTATGTTGTTTAGACACCATAGGACAGTATAAAACCATATTTTGCAAGCAAAAAAAAGTTGTGCTAGCTGGGTAATACGTGAAAAACTGCGAAATTTACGGCCATTTTTTCGTTTCTGATTTTTATTTAAAAACCTTACGTTTTTTGATATCATTATGTAAATAAACGTTTAAAGACTAATAAATTTCCAACAAGTTGAGCTAACATTATGCTACGAAAAACATGCAATAATGACCTTATAGCGCACTTAATATTCTTTAATTTATGGGTAAAATTAGGTCAGTGAACTTTGTAGTTGAAAGTATAAACCCGAAATTCCAAAGGCAGGAGGCCCGCTATCTAAGTTTTTCATACAAATCGCAAGTCGAGTTGTAAAGCTGCAATTTTGGTATATTATAAAGACCTTACAGATATATACGAAAATGCATATTAAAAGAAAAACAAACAAATAATTTGGGCATAGGACTTATAAAACGGAAAAAAAATCGCACTTTTTTTAGTTTTTGACGTTTAACTAAAAATCTATTATCTTTTTGATACTGATTGCTATAAAACTAAGAAAGAACATTAAATTTGAAAGGATTTGAGCTACGTTGCATCACCGTAAGTTATATATATTTTGAGATACGACATTTCATAAAGTGCCCTTTTATCAAAACATAAACAAATTTTAGGTTACGTTAAAGCTATTCACTAAATATTGGCAAAACGTTCGCGCTAAGAAAAAAAAAGTAATTTTGTAGATAATAAGTACATTAAATTTGGAACAAATTGAGCCGATAACAATTACTGTAAGTCTTATAGTTGGGGGGTATACGAGGCTTCAAAACATGCATTTATTTTCTTAACTTAATGAAGGGCACATTTTGAAATGTCGTATCTCTAAATCTATATAATTTAGGGTAATGCAAGGTAGCTCAAATCCTTTCAAATTTAATATTCTTTCATAGTTTCATAGCAATTAGTATCAAAAAGTTATAGTTTTTTAGTTAAACGTCAAAAACTAAAAAAAGTCCGATTTTTTTCAGTTTTTTACGTCCTGTACCTAAATCCTTTTTTTTTTCTTGTAATATGCATTTTCGTACATCCCTATAGAGCCTGATATAATATACAAAAATTGCAGCTTTGCAACACGACTTGCCATTTGTATGAAAAACTTAGATAGCGGACCTCCTGCTTTTTGAATTTCACGTTTTTAGTTTTAATTACAAAGTTTACTGACCTGATTTTACCCTTAAATGAAAGAGGGTGGATCAACTATTTCTTGTACATGATCAACTTTTTTTGCAAAAAACAAAATATGCTTTTTTCCTCACAATATTGTTTAATATCGATAATAAAACATTCAGAGATTGCAAATATACCTCAAGCATCGCTCGTTATAGTGTTTTGATGGAGATTAAACATAAATTTGATAACACACTCACGTAAAACGTCTACTGAGTCACGGGTACGGATTTCTGGATTTGGATAAGGAAACTTCATTTAATTAATAAAATATTTCTTTCATTACTAATAATAATTAATAATGAGCACAGTAACAGGATAAAAGTCACAAAATTCAGTCTCAATTTTGTAATACTGAGGTTGGTTTTGTCTCTTGAGTCACATACCTAGTTTGAAGTCAATACTTTTTTACATTAATCAGTATGCACTGAATATAACTAAACAAATATAGTGACGGCACTTAATAGAGTTTTAGGTAAGTCATTATTTGTATTTAGTTTTAATTAATGCTTCTTAGAAACTGTTTAAAAACCCGATATCTGTTGGAATTTAGGGGGACAACATTGTCAGCGAAGAGACAAACTTGTGACTCAAGAGACACAATCCCAATAACCTTAAAGATTAGGAATCAACATAATATTACTTTTACTACATATCTAAGTGAGTTACAAAATAACACTTTATACTATATAAAGCTTCCATGTATTGACCATTTAAAAAGCCCAAGATCGTTTAAGATATCCGCCTATTCCATCGGCTGGTCATTTGCCATGCCCAGCCTCAAAAAAGACCAGGACATAGCAGAAAACCCATATTCAAAAACCGCGGTAGAGCTCAGGTAGAAGTTATGTTTTTGACGGTATTGACTTAAGGGACCATCACTAAAGAAATGGATGGTCAAGTAATGTCTGGATGCGAACTACGAATATCCTTTAAGACTGGATCCAAATGTGCTCATATAGCCGCAGGTTGGTGATTAGTGTTTGAGGACACAGTGCAGTAGGACTTGACTATTTTACTGTTTTCTGCCATAACATACACTACAGCAGTGTGAAGTGACACTTGCACTTGTTGTCTGGAATCACCGAAGTGATGGGCTTGTATCTCTTCATGATGTTTGTAGGTATAGTTTTCACTGAAGTCCGCAACCACGACCGCTTCAGAATGATGCAGATTATCTATAGCTAATCGAAAGCTTTGGAATTGAACTTTCATGTTGTAAACATGTTTTTTCAACAGTTTTAGTTCCGTATTAAGGGCAGATAACAGCTCTATTACCGTACTCTCTTTTTCTAGTTTTACATTCTTAAAGGTTTTCATAGTTTTTCCGTCTTTCTCGTACGTCTCCTCTACTCTTCCCCACTTTATCCACTGAATTTTACTGTAATTTTTTTCAGGACTTTCAGTATGTATGATTAAATCAGAGCATTGATCACAAGTTCCATACATGCAGGCTTGTACTTTTGCATCGTAAACTGTTGCGACAATGATGAATGATGTTTTGCAGAGGCACATTTCAGGTCCATTCACGGAAGGTTTAAGAATAAAGAAGGGCTTGTTAATTGGACAGGAAAATTTTGTGCGTTTCTGGGTGTCAAGTAAAAATCTTTTTTGAACTTTTTCTCCTTGCTTGGTAATTGTTTCTTTTTTTCCCGCAGTGGCTCTTGAAACATCTTCTCTGAGAAAAAAATATTTTATTAATTGTTTCAATTTTGTTGCCGATGGTCGCACTCTCAAAGTTTCTCTTATTTTTCCTGTCAAACCCCGCGATTCTTGAATCATTTCCTCTCTTCTTGAGTTATCAACATTCTTGAATATGTCCTTCAGTAAATTCTTTTCTTTGTGAGTGTTTATGTTTGTATCTGTACCTTTCTTTTATTGCGTTAGAGAGTTTTTCATACTTAGTGGTTTTATTTGGTTTGGGTTTAGACTTTTTCTGAATCCTCTGTAAACGTTTTTTATATTTGTATGATTTTTTCTTCAGCTCCTCTATTTGTCGCCGTAATTGTACATTTTCTAATATTGATCGGTCTCGTCTTACCTGTTTGCGTCCTCTATTCTTTTTGGTTGTGCTTTGAGAACTTTCGATGCCAGAAACATCTTCAGGTACCATGTTTATCTATATGCTCTATGTGTTCTGGCTGAAGGACATTAGGCTCCATCATCGTCGGAGAGCTTGGAGGGATGTTAGTAAGAACACGGTTTAAATTTTTCCTATTCAGTCTTAAATTTTTCCAAATTACCCGTGCATTGTATTTTTCTTGTGGCGTTAAGTCATTGACAAATGGACAAGTCTCGTTTTTGCATGATAATGTTCTCGTTGCTTTTTTTTTGTAATTTTCATACTTTTCAGGGTCAAGTTTTAGTTTTTCTTTACAGCGTTTTTGTCTTTCTGCCGCCGATAGTGGCATTGCTACTGAAACAAACGAACCGATTTTTAAATTAGGTAATGACATCTTCTTAACCATTTTTTAATATTTATATATTAGAAGTGATAATATATAGTCGCAGTGTTGTAATTATATTTTAATTTGATTATTTATTCTAAAATTATAGTATCAAAGCTACCACATTAAACATCTGCGAACGCCATACGTGCATAAAAACTATGAAATTTGAGGACGCAGACACAAAAAAAGTATCCTGTTGTTTAGCAATTGAAACACTAATTACCAAACTATAAAATATTTCGCAGTATATAAAAAATTAAGACTAATAAACCAAAAAAGTCTCTTGAGTCACGTTAAAAGTCTTCTGAGTCACGATTTTTGTGACTAAGGGGACTGTGACCATAGAGACATCTTAACATCTTTTTGTTGTTTCGATCGCAAAACAATTAATATTACGATAAAAAACATATACAATGAGCGTTTTAGACTTAAAAGACATTGCACTAAGATAAAAAATCGCTTAAAAATATATATACTTACCGGAATTCGAACGTTACTCAGCCGACACACAATAAACACACGCTACCACCTCGCGAGTCACGGACGAAATGGCCGAGCTATTTCGAACCTAAGCCAAACGCAGACGCCATCACACGATACTTAGATCCAGCTCCTATTAGCTGAGCCGTTCATAGCCTGTCTCGCTCACACTTAGTAAAACAATGTATTCCGTGACTCAGACGACACGTGTTTTTTCAACGTCTTGGGGACAAGGTTTTGAAAAAATATTTTGTGAATTTATATTACATATATCGTGCTGGTTAATAGGAATTCAAATCAAAGGTACTAATATGTATATAAAAACCTCAAAATATACAAAGTCGTAATGGAGTTTGTTTTCAGAATTTTCGACAAGAGCAAGTCAGTATGCTTGGAGGACAGTAAGGTTTAGTATGAAACAAAATTTTCATCACCCGAGTCACGAGAAATTTTCTTTAAAAATTGATAAAGTTTGTTTTTAAAAAATAAGGCAAATACAGAATAAGAGATCTGATTAAATAATTAATATCTTATAACATTTTTAACGTCATAAAAAATAGTATTAACTATTTTTCAAGTGAACGGGACGCGTTTAGACAAAAAAAAGTTGATCCGCCCAAGAATATTAATTGCGCTGTAAGATAATTATTTCATGTTTTTCGTAGCATAATTAGGTACCGTCAAATGCCCTATCTTTGCCCGCTTTTTTCAAAAAAACACGAATTTCTCAAAAAAAAACTATGAAAGCCCACTACTTTTTTTGGCTTGACAGGTATATTGTGATCAAGTGCAGTTGTCTGTGTCTCGTAAAAAATTTTAAATCATCATTTTATTTATATTTTTTGCGATTTTGAGGGCGGGTCTTTACCCGCCCTCAAATGATCCCAAAAGTCCGGATAACTTTTTATCCGGACTTTTGGCCAACATTGCCCACGTCAATTTTGCACTTAAATATAGCTCGTATAGCTTTGAAACAAGAATTACACCTAGCTTACGGGCAATCCTACCGTTTCCTGTAAACAGCTCAGCAATAACTGTGTAATTTTTTTAATAAATCAAGTGGGCAATGTTACCTGGCAGTTTTTTCCCTTTCCCATACAAACGGCACCTGAGATTTCAAAAGTGTTAGGGTTGTCACTTTTGAGTTAATTTGTGTAAAGCGTTAAGGTAAAATAAGACAAAGCTTATGATGATCATTTTTTTATTAATATTGAATAATAGAAGAATACTTGGGTACTATCAGTAATTGAAAACAATATAAAGATTCTTGATATCAATTAACAATTATTAACATGTTAAATTTCAAATAAATCAACATCAACTCTTGTTCATTTATTGAAAGAAACGTACCTAATTAATGTAAGTATAATTATTCTTATCTATAATTTTAGGTAAGTACTACCTCCTACCAATCATCCATCCAACCTTCATCACCATAACCAGTGGGTTATGGTGATGAAGTGGAGACTAGTGAGTCTTTTCCATATAATCTCCAATAGCCTCTATATGCCTGCTGGGACCGGTTCACGGATATCTATTTTTGTGTTTTTCAGCAGGTGTAAAACACAGCAAATTTCTCCAAAGGGCCTCTACGTGTTGAATCTGTATCCCCGCGCAAGCCTATCAAAAGACCGGGATTTATAGGCCCGTGATCAAAGAGAGATAATAAAAGTCTGTTGATAATACTCGTAGTGTAAAAAGAATAAAAACAAAAGTACGATGTAAATATTCGTTTATAAAACAATAACCTCTTTTATTTGCAAAGGCTGGTAAAT
The DNA here is from genome assembly GCA_025490895.1 of Thaumatotibia leucotreta. NCBI lineage: Eukaryota > Metazoa > Arthropoda > Insecta > Lepidoptera > Tortricidae > Thaumatotibia > Thaumatotibia leucotreta. The sequence goes on along the minus strand of JALPQI010004949.1, from coordinate 26,466 downwards.
ACAACGAGGTGACAACCCTAGGACGTTTTTGGTGATGGGCAAAGTTTACAATGACCGGCTGCTACATGGCTGGGTAACATTCTCTAAGACAATAACTCCGTTAATAATAGGCTTTTAGTAACTTTATTAACAGAGAAACAATCTACACATCTTATTTTATTACATGACATGAGTTTTACCTACCAGCGTCTTCCCCATTTTGCACAATTTACCTTGAAACTTCACTAAGAATTTGCCCGCCAAATAACGCACTGCACTCAACGAGTTGGAACAAGCTACTGATTGACGTTAGCTGCAAATATGATGCGCAGTGTTGCCACCCATATAACCTAGTTTCTACTAAAAATAGTGGAGTTGCCAGAAGTCTGATTAAATTTACCCCACAAACCGATTTGTAAAAAAATTGCGTTACGGGCAAACTTTCCCGTGGTGGCAATGTTGGCGCATTTGACGGTAAGGCGATATTAAACCAAAAACGTTAGCAAAACTCAACATTTTATCTAGTTTACAAAACAGGGTACTATTTGAAGTCTCGAATCTCTGAAACTATAAGACCTACGGTAATGCATGTTATCTCATCTTGTTACAAATTCATTCATCTTTAAACGTTACCTGCTACATATTGTCAAAAAACGTAAGGCTTTTTTTATAAAAATCAGAAACTAAAAATAGACAGTAAATTTCACAGTTTTTCACGTATAACGCAGCTAGCACAACTTTTTTTTGCTTGCAAAATGTGGTTTTATACTGTCCTATGGTGTCTAAATAACGTACCAAAAATGCAGCTTTACTACATGTTTTGCGAGTTTAATGTACGATTTGACCGTACTATGTCATTTGTCATCAACATTTTGTATATAATAATATAAAGTTATATTTTTTGTTCTGTTCTTCCCTTTGGCTGCTAAACTCTGCAGCCGTAGTACTCTGCATTAACAACAATAGCGACGAACAGAGTTGGGAAAGAATTATTATATTTTATTATATTTTTTGTGTAATTCCAATTACAGAGTACATAATACATGACTTTGTATCTAGATTTCAAAGTATACATACAAAAATTATAAATATTAGATGTCATATACCAAAGAAAAACGACAAAGATCACCTATGTCCGAGGTGGGGATCGAACCCACGTACTCAGCTTTCGCGGCTGCTGCCTGTACCCTAGAAATAATTTTTAAAAATTCATAACTAGAAAACTACAAAAAATCGGCTAACATATATGGAGTATATTCTGATAGCTCATGACGTGAGGAATCTAAAAAAAAATGTTGACGTCATGGTTTGGACCAACCTGTATACAAGAAATTATTTTCATCAGAAATTATGTTTACGTCTTGCAAAAGTTACTTCGTTTGGAAGATATCGACTAGTGCGGAAAAATATCGACAAACCAATGTCGATAACGAGAATGAGCGTATATTGTACAAAATATATTAGCATAGTACGCTTTCGACGTCCGATTTAAAATCATTTGTATTACATATTGCGATACTAAAATAAATGTTATGGAATTTTTACATATACATACGTCGAGCGTGACGTAAAATGCTTATAGGTGCTGAATGTTAAAAAAGTTACATTAAATTGTTTTTATTTCGATCAAATTATGGAAACTTCTAGAGATACCAGTTTATTAAAAACGGCTCATCCACAATGTTGTCGTATCGGACGTCTCTATACCAATAATCAAAACAAAGTTTCTTCGTCCTTTCAACAACTTTCATCCAATTTTCCGGAGTCACTTGGCCACAAGCTTGTTCTAACAATGTCATCATTGAATATGATGCAAAGTCAAAGAGTGAGATTGGAGTTGGTACATAATTCAGATTATATTTATTTATTGATAAAAAGATGATACTTTACATATCAAGGCGTTCTGAGAGAATGTATACATAATTTTATGTTTAGAGTGTAATTTATTAAGAAACAAACATTTTTTATCATCGTGTGTGGCAAATTTTCACATTTGTTTTTGTACAATTACAAATTAAATAATAATAATAATAACTGTATAAATACTAACTAAATGAATAACTAGACTATATCTATCGTGTTATGTGTATGATAAATAATAATGGCATTATATTGGCAGTGATAGGGCGGCAGCCGAATCACCGTGTGACCTCTCGATTTCGCCATTTCATCCAAGAAATATTTCTTCTTTTTTTATTTGTTGTTTATGCAGGGTTAACAGTCTGAATAATTCCTTTTATGGCATTTTATCATTAACTGCCACACCATTGAGTTGCAACCACTCCAGGATTTCACCTTTTTTATTGTTACTTGTAGGTGCTTTATCAATTTGCACGGAGTGATATGGAGCGTTGTCCAATATGATATAGTGTGTCTCATGTAAAGGTTGTCCAACATTTTTATAAACCATTTCTTGAAGTTTTCAAAATTAATTTCCTCGTGATAGTCGGTCGTTTTGACTGATTTAAAAGCCCACAGGCAATTAGGCACATAACCTACGGCTGTGCCAGCGTGGCAAATAATCAAGCGCAGGCCCACTCCGACGTACTTGGACCTCTGCCTGTGGAGAGCTGGGGTGGCTCTCGCTACGTCGTCACCTTCACTGATGACTGTACGAGGATGACCCACGCCTACACTTTAAAAAGGAAGAATGAGGTACTTATAACTTTTATTAATAAAACTCTTGTAGAAAAACAATATGGTTTGCCAATAAAGACTTTTCATTCTGATGGGGGTGGGGAATTTTGCAGCCAAGCTTTTACTAATTATCTTACAAAACATGGGATAGTTCACCAAACCACAGTTCCGTATTCAGCTCCTCAGGTTGGAGTCGTGGAACGTCTTAATCGCATTTTAATGGACAAAGTTCGATGCATGCTTTTTGAATCTGGTTTAGATACCCGATTCTGGGCTGAGGCGCTGATGACAGCGGTCTACCTCAAAAATAGATCACCTACATCGGCACTGTCTGGCCATACACCATTAGAAAAACTGACTGGATTAGTACCTAATCTCAGTCATTTGCATACTTTTGGCAATAACAAAGTCACTGTTTGTCGCAGTGAAGGCAGAAGCTAGCAAGCCGTTGGGGGCCGCTCGATCTTCTTTCTTCTTACGCCTCAAGTTTGAACGGGCTGGAGAGTTTGAGACGAAGGCCGTTCCACTGTTAAGGCTGGTGTTGGCTCTTCTAGCCTCCTCCTGTAACAGCCGAGTCCTGACAACCTCGCTACTCAGTGTAGACGTCATGCTAATAATTTCCAGATTGGTTACCAACGTTTGATAGTCCTAAGTAAGGCAATCCCGACAGCAGGATCTCTGCGACCTCTCCATCCTCAATTAATTTTTTATGTCTGCAAGTTGCTGCACCAGCTCCATTGTTTCTCGTATATAGTCTGTCATTGTGCTAAATGAGCTAAGTTCAATGCGGTGCAACTTACGTAGCAAAAGAACAATCCGTGCCAGTCCAGAGTCTTCAAATACTTTGACTAGGTTTGTCCATGCTTCCTTGCTTGTTTCTGCATTTTGGACATACTGATGGCACGTGGATGTAACTGAGAGACAAATACGCGCGAGAGCACGTTTGTCGCGGGTCGAGTCTGTATCCTCACCCAGGATGCACTTCCATAAGCCATCCATTATTAGGATGTTCTTCATAGTAAATTTCCATGAACTGAAGTTCTCGTGGCCGCTCAACTTGTCTATGTGGTAGCCGCCCATTGCAGAAACGCCGTGGCCATGAGGTAAGGGCTGCGATGAAGGCGGCGCGGGGGCGCCATTGGATGTCGAACCTGCATTTCGTCTTCGTTCATCATTCATCATCATCGGACATCGTAAAAACACGCTTCTTCTCTTCACATGTGGTGGCGCGTGTATATTGCTGTGCCAAATAACCTGTTAGCGAGTTAGCAGCGCAGATGGAGTCGAGATGATGAAATAAAATACAGAGAGGCTTCTTGATAGAGCACTGTGTTTATTCACAAACATAGAGCAAGATCCGACATATGATTGCTTATATTCAATTATATTACGTATCTAGACTATCGAATAGTAGATGTGTCCACATCGGTGTCTGACGGAAAAAAGGGATCGAATAAAGATTGCTGTCAATGAAGTTTGACAGCTGTGACATTTAAAATAATTAAAAATGAGTAAGCTGTTTCAGACATAGTTCAAGCCGCTTGTGGATCCTATATAACTAACAGTAACAAACAAAGGACTCCGATAACAGAAAGACACGTCTAGCATACAAGGCTTTAGCACTCGTACTGAAGTAGCGAATAAGCGATCGCGGCGTAGTGACAGATCAGATAGTGTTGCTATAACAAAAAAAAATCACATTGGTTTTCAAGTGCTATATAGAAACACTAAAACTGTACATTTTTAAAGTACTATAAATATGTTGCGTAATTAATTTACTATGATCAAATAAGTTTTCGAGACACATTGAATATATCCTATTTAATGATAAAATATGAAATCAATAAATGACCTGGTTCCCATAAGGCCGAGCTTACACGTTCTGAATCAGTATATGAATTTATATTCTTGTTCAGAGTGCATGGAATTTTTCCCTTTTTTCTCAGATTGATCAGTTGATTTGACATGGGTTCTGATTCAGAATATGAAAATTCATATTATTAATTTAGAACGCACCCTTTCCATACATGCTACAAGTACCTATTTAATTTTTTTTTCATTGTGTGCCATGTCGATAGCGGTGTACATATTATTTGTTTACAGACTCTCCCTTGATAATTTATCAATAGAATATGATAGTGTGATGGGTACCTTCGCTCCAGGTACAACTCGTGGCGGACTTTTCGAATAATTTAAGTTAGATAGTTTTATTCACTATATTTAATTAGTTTTATATTATCGTTATATTTCATAGGTTTAAGTGTTTTATTTTTATAAATGCGTCAGATTTTGTATTATTTAGGTATTTTTTAATTAATTTAATGGTTTTTAGCGTAATTTATTATCTTGAATAAATACTCATAGAATATGAAATATTTTAATGTCGGCACCCCAAAATTTAGAATATTCTAATTAATTTTAAAAACATTACCAACGACACCAACGTGGCTGAATGCGAGTCGCGCCTTTGCCTATACAAAAGTTAAGTAATATCGACACGACCCATTACTAAAAGGAGCTGTCATAGGGATCATGATTCGCCAACCAAAGTATAACAAAGTATACAACAAATTAAGTAGCTATACACTGAAAAAAATATTTACCAAAGTGACTTAGGTTGGCTATATTACGAGGAAACTTTGATATATCTAACAAATCCTTGCTATCAAATTTACAAAACTAAAAAGGTTGAAGTCGATACCAGAGTTCTGGTTAAATCAACAAAGAACATTGTACATTATACCAAACAACTGGTAAAATCAACAAAAAACTGGTGTAATCAACCAAATTAATTTAGTAAAATGCCAACATAAAAAGTTTGGTAAAATCAAAAAAATATTTGTGATAGGACCCAATCAACCTTAATTTCCGGTTAGAATTACGAAAGATCTGATAAATCCAACTTAGCATTTTTTTCAGTGTAATGTACCATAAATTCGAGAGTAAAGGTAACTTCAGGTTTTCGGGAAAAGTACGGGAATAGAAAAAATTACTTAATTTATCTACATGATATAATCTAATTAAATTGTCTACAGGTCGGAAATTGAATATTTAGTGACGCACAATATACTAAATTCGAGGGCACCGGAGTGCCCTCGCCAAATCGAGCAAAAAAGCGACACGGGCACCCACGGCCCTACCGTCTTTTTCTCGAAGCAGTTCAATTTTAACCTTTGACATCCAATGTTTATTATTTATATAGTATTAAGTAGTGCAGTAAACACTAATCAAAAGTTTAGTTCATAAATAATTTTATTTGAAATTTCACAATATACTCAACCTTTATTTTATTTTTTTTGTGCATAAACTAAAAGGGCATAATTAACCAAGTAAATTGTTGATATAGGTATATAAAAACTTAGAAGGTTCCGGGAAGTAACAAAGAGGACTATGGTCACTTTAATCTCTAGCCGCCCAGAGACTTATAAAAAGGTATCCGCAAACAAAAGAAATTATGTTCTATTTCCTACACACGAAATTCAAAATTCATTAGATAATTTTTCCTGTAGTCTTAGCGTCATATATATACAAGGCTCATTTCTAAAGGTGCATTCTGACCAAAAGAGCATTCGCTGTTCTATCCCCCGCTCTACGAAATCTACCAATCACGTTTTGTGTAACGATCGAATTTCGTAGAGTGGGGGGTCAGAATAGCGAATGTTTGGTCCGAATGCACCTTAAACTGGCAAATGTTTATTCTTAGAAATCGGTAACTATAGTCTACTCTACAAAATTGGATCGTTACACAAAACATGATTCGTTGATTTCGTAGAGTGGGGTATAGAATATCGAATGCTCTTTTGGTCTGAATGCACCTTAAGGTAACAGATTTGCCTTTTTGTTCAGTTTGAAATTCTTCCTCCAGCTGTTTCAACCTAAGAGCTTCTTGAATTGCTGAAGCCAATGACATATATTCAGCTTCAGTAGTTGATAATGCTGTTGTTTGTTGTTTCTTTGAATTCCAGCATATTGCACCGCCCTGAAATAAAAATACATACCCTGTGCAGGATTTTCAATATCACTTGCCCAGTCAAATACAATAGCCGGAAATATTTGCATGTTATGTCCTTTTGTAAGTAGGTTTCATGTTAATTGTACCCTTCAGATACCTCATAATACGTTTCAGAGCCATATTTCAGTGCCAGCCAGTGTTCTATGGTAGGTTAACTGTTATACCGACTTAGTGAATTTACTATAATATATGCTTTGCCTGAACGAGTTCCTTGAAATAGGTACAAACAGGTTCAAAATTGCATGGACAGTTTATGAACGAATTCATTCATAAATCGTCCATGCAATTCTGAACGCGACTGTACAATAAGCAGCCAATAATTTCTTGGTATGGTATATTCTTAATGATTTCCTGTTCACTTTTAGCTTTCTCAAATTTAGGATTTGCATCAGTTCATCCCAAAGCAAGTAAGTATCATTTTTAAAGTGACTGATCTAATGATAACTATCTCATTTTTATCCTGAGATATCTGAAAACCAATACATTGTTTTGCTATTCCTAAGTGCTTGATACAGAATTTCTCTTTTAATTTTTTTTAACCATCTGTGAAATTTTGTTATTGTTAAGCGAATATAGTATGTCATCTACATACACTGCTATAAAAAGCATATCATTACTGAGTCTTATATAAGTACTACCAAACATAGAAATAAATTGCTGAGCAAACGTTTTCAATTCTTTGAGACGGTAAACTGCCATAATAATTGATTTTATCATTAATTTCGTGAAACGTGCTATTCAACAATTCATTTGATTGAAGATCGATTACATTCATTTGCAAATCACTTGGCACGTCATCAATATTTGCCGTAAATGGAGTTGAAAAAAATCTACATTTCGTTGTTACTTTCTCGAAGTCAGCAAACCTCTCATTAAATTGATTTTGCAAATTCAATAAAATGCATTTCATTTTATGGTTACTCCAAGCAAAATCAATTCCAATTTCTTCAGTAGCAGTTCGGCAATTCGGAGAATGGTCCAATTTTTTTTCATTAATATGGTTAACAAACAATTTATTCTTAACGTCTGTGTGCATATTACAAGTACAAGTAAGTTTATTTTTGCCTTGAAGCCTCGTATTCAATAAGTTCAACTCGTTAGTTAAATCTGTTAAAAACTCATGAATGAAGACAATTTCAACATCTTACTAGGCAAGGCAAAAGAACTAGAAAGTTATTGAAGAAGAAATAGCTTGCAATTATACCAGTACTCGCCCATCAGGGGCCTATTTCTCGTAACTTATTAGACTAGTAATATTAGTCCATGGGCTAATATTTTTTACAAGTTTACAAATTTGCGTTTCTCGAAGCCACTCTAATAAAATATTAGTTATTAGTTACCAACTAATAAATATTAGCTAATATTATTAGACCTAATTTGGTTTTGGTTTCTCGAAAACAAAGAAAAATAACGACACTTGTAAAATACACTCATAAAGCTATTAGTCGCCGAAGCTTGGTAAAAAATATTAGTCCAAACTATTAGCGTGTTACTTATCACAGTTAATTAAAGAAAATTATAACATGTGGACGGATTCGGATGAGAAATAATTAAAATTGTTAATTCCTCCTATTTTTACGTTTATCTATTTAGGTTAACGTGTCCGAAGAGCTTCCAAATAAAATATCTCTGGCTTCCAATATATTCCTCAAAACCATCAACTTCATATTAACGTATTATCACATTACACGTATTGTAATTGTGATCTTGGTCGTTTTCTTTGGTATATAATATCTAATATTCATAATTTAAATTTTATTTTAACTAAACAAACAATTTGCTTTTTACCGCCAATGTTAATTTTTTTAATACGTAAGGCCTACTGTCCTCGGAAGCGTAGCTGCATAGACGCGTATTCGTCATTGTACGCTTGGTGTACGCTTGCGTGCAGCTTACATACAAACCCGCCCAACTCCGTCCACGGAGCGGCAACGTCGCGTCAGCGACGCTGCATGCAAGCTTCATGCCGCCGGGCGTACCGCGCAAAGAGAATATAATCACTATGTTTTAAGAGGCGGGACTCCCATACTAGCGAATGGAATCAGTTTGCATGGCAAACTCATACCAACATAAACGACAAAGAACTGTCAAAGAACAATACTACCAATATAACGGACTAAAATAGTGGAGCTGCTGTACATTTGCGTTTTTTATCGATATCGATAAAATGAAGGAGGTTGAAATATGGGGTCATGTCGATTACAATTTTCATAAGTAGGTTAAAGTAAGATTGAGTCCATATTTAAGTCGTATGTTACAATGGATATTTCAAGTGGATTAATAGATGATTAGACTTAAATATGGACCCGAAATAAAACAGTACATAGTTTAATTCTTTAATTATTTTATTATTTTGCGATGCCTTGTTGTTGTGATTTTTTAACCATATCGGCAGTTGATTGCTCCGATTTTGCGAAAGAAAGATTTCGAAGGTGGCACTCATTCCTTATTAAAAGGTGACTCAGACGAACCAGCAATATATTCAATAGATGATCTTTATGATCATTACAGATCCATTGAAAATTGTCACATTGAGTTAACATGATCGTGACTGCTTGCTGAGAGATATTTTTTTCATGAAGAATTGGTTTAACTTGGTTTTCAAAACATGAAGTTACTGTGTCTACTAACATGCATAAATTAAATGTGGGATATGTAAGACTTCTTTTGTCTTGCCACCATTCCCGAAGTTTAATGTAGCTGTACATTGGTGACTCACACTGTTCCTCGTTTTGAGTTTTTAAACTTGACTTGCATCCCTCACATTGCCATCTTAATTTTTTTAGTACCACCGAGGCTAAATATCCCGCGACATACACAGTAGGCTGTTTTTCAAATGCTTGGAATAAGGTGTTTTCGATTTCCAGAAATTCTGCATCATCCTCAAATTCAAAATCATCGGGTAAATGTACAACTGGCACTTCGGCTTCCTCTGATAGACGTAGAACAGGAGCTTCAACATCTTCAGATGATTGCACTGCGGTTTTTTCTGTTTTTTTTACACTTTGAAAAAAATCCTCAAAGTCTATCACAGCTTCGTTTTCGTCCTCTTCGCAGTTTGCTCCTCGACTCAGTGGCGTACTTAATTTAGTCAGTATATTTGACTTTAAGGCAGCTGAGAAGTGATGGCACGTTGGGTTGCTATTTGTAGGGCAATGCTGCCTTATCATGCCAAAAAGGTTTTCTAAGCTATCTTGGTTTAGCTGCCGAAGATTTAAGTATTTGAATCCTTTGGATTCAACATATTTCCAAATGTCTTCCAATGATGTTAAGGAAGTTACGTAACCCTGTACACATCGTACGTTCTTCAGTCTTAAACTGCTGTCAGACTTTAGGAAATACATTGTACTGATTATTTGTTTATGATGTCTCCACAATTCTACATGGTTTGTTTTTTTCGAAACATTCTCCCTTCTTTGCTTGATTATATCTTTTCTAGACGAGGGTCCATTAGTGCAATCGAAGAGCTTGTCAAGATCTTCTATGATATGGGCAGTTTCCAAGATCTCCTGAGCTTTAACATCATCGCCGTATTTCTCCGCCATAAGTTTTAAAATAGCAGCGACGGTATTACTAAGCACTTGAGCAGCCAGCTTTACTTTCATTTTTGAGCGAAATGAAGGATTAACGTGTACAGAAGTTAGTTTTTTAAAATGTAACGTGCTTTGGTTTTTTTCCGCTACTTGTAAAAGATGAGACCACTTTCCTTTTTTAGGGTTCCGTAGCCAAAATGGCAAAACGGAACCCTTATAGATTCGTCATGTCCGTCTGTCCGTCTGTCACAGCCGATTTACTCGGAAACTATAAATGCTACAGTAACGAAATTTGGTAAGAATATGTGTTGTATGAACCGCTACGGGATTATGTTACTAAATTGTAAAAAAAACCATTGGGGTGGGGGCCCTCCATACATGTAACTGACGGATAGAAAAAAAAAATTGTTGTATATAAGCGTGTGGGGTATTAATAGAAAGGTCTTTGAAAATGATCTAAAGGTTTATACATCACATTTTTATTTAAGCAAATCGTTTTCGAGATATTAGCTCTCAAATCTGAAAAATGTGTCCCCCCCCCTCTATTTTTTAAACTACGCGATATAAAATTCCAAAAAAAATATATGTTATGCACATTAATAAACTCTATCAACGATTTTTGGTTTGATTAAATTATCTCCTATAGTTTTTGAGGTATGTTGATTTAACTGTATTTTTTAAATAATAAATTGATAATGGTACGGAACCCTTCGCGCGCGAGTCCGGCTCGCACTTGGCCGGTTTTTTCCGTTTATAATAACTTCTCCTCCGTTGTGAAAATTGTTTCTGATTGATTTGAATAAATGTGGTACATCGAACATTATGTATACTTTCATATCATCCGATATAAAGTAATTGGATGAGGTTGGGACGCCACACCACGTCTTCAATAAATTCAAACTTCCAATGTTTGTGGGTCCTTGGTCACATACTGTGGTAACCACTTTATAACCAATATCATCGAGAGCCTTTATTATTTCCTTAATAATCCCAGCAAGGTTTTGGGATGATATTGTTCCTTTGACAAAATAATATGCAATTGGTTGCTTTAGTTTTTTGTGCAGACCCTGTATCATAAATACTAAGGCATGATTTGCTATTTCTGAAGACCTGCACTGATTTTTACCCAAGTCTACATATCCCTCTACTTTGTCTGTTCTTGGATTGTATATAAGACGTTTTTTTAAACTTATTTCGTCAAACAGTAAAGCACACAACCTGTCTTTTTCGTTTAGTTTTGCAGCCTTCTTTTTTAAATGATCCATAATAGTGGAGCTGATCCCTGGCTCTAAATCTATGCTTTGAAGCAGAGTTTGTAATGTTCTTATGCTAGGTAATGCTATCAAATGCTGTAGATGTCTATATGTGCGAGGTGATTTTTTATATATAGCAATAGCCAAAGCCTTTTCCAACGGTGTCCACCGTTTTCCTCGAGCATTTCTATCGTGATTGCGTATGTATGCATTTATAAGTGTTTTTAGTGCCAATGACTTGATACGGGGCATTATATTTCCTTCTCGCAAAATTGAAATGTTTTGTTTGTATAAATCAATTTTTTTCAGTAATTTTTTTCTTCGAGGTGTAACATCTAAATCTGTAAGGAAAAAATAACTAAACATTAATTTCAATAAAAAACACAAACATTAAGAAAAAAATCGGCATTAGAATAAAGATTAACTTATTGGCCTGTTAAAAGTTTTTTTAAAGCTAAAAAAAACCCAGAATTTAAGTCAAAAATAGGCAGATATATTAGATAAATACACGGTGTTGTTTACCTGTGCGAGATATTTTTATTCTCTTAGGTGATTGAAGGATGCTCTTCTTTTTTGTGCAATAATCATGGTCAAGTATATGCGGCTGGCCTGATGTAACTGATTCTGTGAAAATCAATTAAACAATTAAATGAATTTGGTCGCAAGGAATTATTTTCTCTAAGATGCCTAAATTCTAATTCTCAACATTTGTTCTGAAAATGTTAAAGAACAGTGTGTCAATTATAAGTGCTTGTTTTATTGTTTATATGATAGTTGTATTTAAAATAATTATAAAAACAAAATATTTGTGGACAATCTCACACAGATCAATCTAGCCCCAAACTAAGCAAAGCTTGTACTATGGGTACTAGGCGACAATAAACATACTTATATAGATAAGTAAATGCTACCAAAACGGAAGCTAATATTTAAAAAATAATAATACTTATATTTTGTCCCTCAAATTAGAAGTCACCTGTGTGTATATAAGCTTTATTTACCTGAACTGTGTGACCTTTTTCTTTTAAGTGATCGGGATATTTTTTTGTTACTCAACCCTTGAGATATAAGCCGCTGTTCATCAAAGTATGATTCTGTAAATATTCAAAGCAAGAGATTATGATTAAAACACTGAAGATTGATTGATTAAAACTATGATTAAAATACTTCAAGAGATTAAACTGGGAATTACCTAGAACTAAGAATTACCTGAGTTGCTAGGCCCCGCTATTGCTTCAGCTTGTGGTAGTAATACTTCATTGTCATTCACTTCAACATTACCAAAAACATTCAGCGGAATTTCACCGGAGAGTGGGACAGCTTTAACATGTTTTAATGGTATGGCTTGAGATGATAGCTGCTGTTCAGGAATATATGATTCTGTAAATATTAAAAATACAGTAATTAATCCTTTAATTGTCCTTATAGGTACAACTGCTAAATTGAGGTTAAAGAATTACCTGATTTACTAAGTCCACCAATGGCTTCTACTTGATGTAGTGATACTTCATTATCACATATGACCGGATCATGACTCGCAGCAATGTCAATGTTTGAATAAACATGACTTGGAAAGTTAAGCAGCAATTCATCAGAAAGTGGATCAGCTTTTAAATTTTTTGTTGGTATGGCAGACTTTTTAAGACGATTTTTTTTCTTATTAAAAGCTCTGTTCTCGAAGTGATCTTCACATATATATTTCAATGTATGTAATTTTTCTATTGGAACATATAATAAATTTTCTTTTCCCACAAATTTGACCCACTCCCGGCATCTGAAACATTAATTAAAACTGAGTAACATTTTAGTTTATTCAAGGACCTTAAATGATTACTGGGTCGCGTTTTATAAACTTACAATTTACAATTTCGCTGTTTGCCTCTCTTTCTAGCCAATATGTGCGTGCGTTAGAGAGGCAAACAGCGAAATTGTAAATTGTAACTTTATAAAACGCGACCCTGGTCTCAAAAAAGGGGAATAATGTTTATCATGTATAGATAGCAGGTAATTTTTCAGTGAATGTGTTCAAAAAAATTGTTTGATTATTATTTTATTTACTTAATATATTAAAAACAAATAAACAAGCTATGTAATACAATATTTTTTTATCATAAGAAGTACAATTATGGAATAAAGTAATACATATAACTAATTTGGTTACCGGTAAGGTAGATGGCAAAAGACCAAGAGGTCGTAGTCCAATCAGATGGAGTGACCAGATTCGGACAACCCTAGACACAAATTTACACGCTGCCCTCCACTCAGCCAAGGAAAGAAACAAGTGGCGAACAACTGTACGGAAGAAGATTATGCCCCATTTAGGGAATCACGACCCTCAGAATTGAGGAACACGACGCGAGGAGGAGGAGGATAACTAATTTGAGAAGATATATACATCTTTATAAATTTAAAATGTATACAAATTAACCTATTGAGGAAACTAGGAACTAATTAAATTGCATTAGCTTATTATAAAATTCCACTTTATGTAATTATTTGCACGGATATCGATAGTTACGGTACATCTCTAGTACACAATGTAAGGGATATTAAATATCAAATTTTCTTTATTTATATAGCCTGCTGCACAAAAATATGATCAAAAGTATCTATAGCAATACTTACCGGTTTTCATCCAAGGGAAATTTCGCCATAAACAATCTTTTTTCGCGATTTTCACGACTAGATCTATTTCCACAAATTTCACATGTTATAAACCGTCTTTTCGGTGGCATTTTATTAAAACGTATTCACGTAAATCACATTCACTACTCGAGAAAGCCAAGACACCTGAATTATCTAGAAATCGAAAGAAATTTAAAGAACAAAACATGCGAATCGTATTGACAAGCAAAACAATATGGCTGACAGTTGACTTGACAGATAAACTCGACTGACGTTTTGTTTTAGTATTGTGGCAATGATTTGCCATGTAAAGTCCATATAATTTTTTTTTTGTTCCTAGTTGCGTTAGACTGGTACCGCGTGTCATACGCCGGGCTGCATCGCAAGGAACAACACGTTAAATATTTGTAAGAAAAATGGCGGGAACGGCGGGAACTCTATAATAATACCCTTACGGAATATTCCCGTAAAGACTTAACAGGCATGGAATGAGGTGTCAAAAGAAGTAAAGTGTCCAGTAAATTCTGAAATGTTCTTTTACTCATTCTATAAAATGAATGAAATACGCTGTCATCTGCTGATAGTTCTCTTGCAGCTACAAATAGTCTACAATGTATGTTTCTTTCTATATATGGATGTACCCAATATAAACGGCGTAGTCGCCGCCTTCGAAGATAAGAATAGGCCAAAATAACGTCTTCATCACTGGACGACATCGTTACGAATGAAAGAATTGAAAGAAAATGCAGGCTACGATACGCGTACGCTACGCTTCGTGGACAACATCAGTACGCCAGGATGCACAGAAGCTGCACGCATCGCCGTGCCGCGTCTATTCAGCTACGCCTCGTGGACAGTAGGCCTAATAAGGCATGGGTAATACTCCATTCAGCCAAGTTGGACTAATATTTTTTATTAGTTAACCAATATTAGTTACTAGTCTAATAATTATTTTCGAGAAACAGAAAATATTAGGACTTGTAAAATTTTCACTAATAACTAATATACTTGTAAACTAATAGTTACGAGAAATAGGCCCCTCGTACCTTATTAGACTAGTAATATTAGTCCATGGGCTAATATTTTTTACAAGTTTACAAATTTGCGTTTCTCGAAGCCAATCTAATAAAATATTAGTTACTAGTTACCAACTAATAAATATTAGCTAATATTATTAGCACTAATTTGGTTTTGGTTTCTCGAACAGAAAAAAAAACTACACTTGTAAAATACACTCATAATTTTATTAGTCTCCGAAGCTTGGTAAAAAATATTAGTCAAACTATTAGCGTGTCACTTATCACACAGTTAACGAAATAAAATTATAAAATGTGGACGGATTCGGATGTTTCAGATAATGAAGATAATATAATAATAATTCGTCGTCGACGAAACTTTTTGAACCGAAATATGTTTCAAATGTTTGAATCCACGTTCGAGTTTAATGAACGGTTTCGGTTGACGAGTATAAAACTCGAAGAATTGATTAGAATTATCGGGCCGGGGTTGGAACAAGGGACCGAGAGAAACCAGGCTCTATCATCAAACCTAATGATTCTGATTGCTCTCCGTTGGATGGGTACGGGAGTACAGTACCACGCCGTAGCTGACATGCATGGAGTATCCAAAGCAAGTGTGTGTCGAGCTGTAAATGAAGTGGTCCATGCGGTAATACAAAACATGTTTCCGGATGTAGTCAAGTGGCCAGACAATATGGAACGTGTTGTAGAAGCATTCCATAGCCTGGCGGGAATGCCTCTGGTTGCCGGGTGTTTAGATGGTACATTAGTGCCTATTGATGCCCCAAATATAAATGAAGAGCAGTTTGTCGACAGGCACGGAAAACACTCGATTAATTGCTTGGTAGTTTGTGGTCCTGATCTACATTTTTATTACTCGTATGCTAATTGGCCAGGGGCAGTGCACGACTCAAGAGTTCTACGCAACAGTGCTCTATTTCGTAGAATGGAAAATGGTTGGAGGCCATTAATAAATACAATATTACTCGCAGACAGTGGTTATCCACTAAAGGATTGGTTAATCCCACCTTTAATTACAGATCCAGATGATCAAGCAAATAAAATGTTTTTGCGAGCTCACAAGAAAACAAGGAGGGTAATAGAATGTGCTATTGGGATTCTAAAAGAAAAGTTTCCGTGTCTAAATCACTTGCGATTGCAGCCCACATTTGCATGCCAAGTTTTTAACTGTGCGGTTACTTTATGCAATTTTGCCCGATCGAGGCAAGACGAATTATATCAAACAAGTGACAACGAAGAAAACACAGAAGAATTTGCATATTGTCCCGCAGAACCCGGTAATCGATTCGATCAGTTACTTAACTATTTTAGAAGGTGAATGAATAAACAATATGCCGTTACTTGTTTATTAATGAGAAAAATACAACTATATAAAATTAACTAAGTACGGTATTCCACTGTCTCGTCTTCGTCTATTTGACAAGGGTAAGGTGATCAAAAGTACGTCCTCGGTTTCCAATGAATATTGTGATTTTAAATTCATTTCCTTTTCCTTTTTGAAAATGTATAGTTGTAAATTGTAATTTTATATGCTCAATTTCAAGTTCAAGTTTTTTTTTATTTAAATTATTAATATCTAGTAGCTCTGAATGTCTCTGACTCCCCTCCATGACTATAGTTTTTCCTGAAATCAAAACATAATACATTTTATAAATTTAATTTCATTTATTTTAAGTCAACAAAAGCTCACCAATTTAATTAAATGTAGATAGCATGTTCTTAGTTAGTGTTATAATGTTATGTTACGTAATACGTAATATGTTGAAATGGACGGTAAAACGTATTATTAATTTGTGTAAGAAAGATATGTCACGCTATATTAACAATTACATGTATGGTAGCTAATGTGGAAGCAACATAAAACTTAATTTATATAACTCTGTGAAATAAATAAAACTGTTAGCTTACGTTTTCTAGTTTTATTTTCAACTACTGGTTGGACGTAACCTTCTATTTCTTCTGGCACTAAAGTCTTATTCGCTGAAGTTCCCGGTTGCTCCTCTATAACTACTTCTAAAACTTCTTCTAAGGTATCCACTACTTGAAGCCCAACTACAGTCGGCGAGTCTTTGCCTAATATTTCCAAAACAAGCTCGTCAACTGGCGTTAGTTTTTTACTTATCCCTCCGGCAGACCCAGTTTTTTTAGCGTTATCCACCTTTGCCTGTAAATAAGATACAAAGAGTATCATTTTTGTACCTAAGCAAAATATTTTTATGTAATAAGATTATTATATTATGTACAAACAGTGCCCACAGTACAACCATTTTGAGTACTAACATTCGATATTTCTAGACTTTGAACGGTTCTTAACACGAATCTCAAGAATGACGTATTAGTATAAGTTGTTTAGATCTTTATATAATCGCTATGTACTTTAAATACACATACTTCTCGTGGTACTAGGTATATATAGGTATATAAAAAGTATGAAATGTTTTTCAAAGTCATGTTTCTTAAAAATACAATACTTATTGTAAAGTTATATTGTAACCACACTAACTGATTTATACCTACTGCATAAATTGTAAAATAGGCTTCGATATTTGTTAATAATAAACTAATTATTTATGCACTTACCATTGTGGTTTTTTTATGTTAGGCCAATAAACATCTCTTATATATTTATAATCCTTAGTGGCGGGAATGACCCCTAAAGATCGGCAATATATTGTTGTTTCCTCCCATTTTTCCGTTTATCTACTTTGGTTAAAGTATCCGAAAAGCTTCCAAATAACACATTTCTGGCTTCCAATATCTTCCTCAAAACCATTATTTTAATATCCATTCTTATTCAATTGAAATATTTAATTTTAACCAAACAAATAATTTGCGTGTTACCGCCAATACGCAAATGTCAAAAGATAAAAAAATCAAAATATGGCGGAAACTTACCTTTTTTTTTAATATGAAATAAGGCATGGGTAATAACCCCATTCAGCCAAGCTGGACTAATATTTTTTATTAGTTGATCAATATTAGTTACAAGTCTAATAATTATTTTCGAGAAACAGAAAATATTAGGACTTGTAAAATTTTCACTAGTAACTTGTAACAAATATACTTGTAAACTAATAGTTACGAGAAATAGGCCCCAGAAGTCTTTAATTAAAAGAGAGGAGCCTTTAATTAAAATAATACGTTTAGTATAGTTTTTAAATAAATTAGTTTTTCCTTTTTCCGATTTGCACTAGATTTCGATCTCATATTAATGATAGTGATATGTATAATTTTAATGGACCGTTGTCTTTTCTGGAACTGAAAAATGCACTGTCGTATGTTGTACTTAGATGAGATGTGACGGTATATCGTATTTTTTTCTAATGCATGTCAGTTGTAAGATCTTGATTAAAACAAAGTTTTAATAGTCTTCGGGGTATTTATTTAATAATCTTTCTGTCCGGGTCTGCCTAAAACGCACTCTGACCAATTCGCGTTATGCCTAGCTAGACCAACCGAGAAATAGTCGCACTAAGACTTAGGCCTGTTGCGTTTTTGTCCCAAATGCGAATCTGGCAAACCGAGATTTAGGCCTGTGGTTTTTGTCCCAAAGCGAATTCGGCACATTAGGATAGGTAGGTTAGGTTCGTTAGGTAGGCAAGCAGACATGAAATAGGAGCCCCGCGAAGCGAAGTTTAAGACAAAATAAAGGAACGTAAGGCCAGAAAAGCCTACTTTTAACGTGTTTTATACTAACCGCCAATTAGGCGTAACCCGCGTAACGCGAAGTGGACAAACAGCGACTTAGGCGTACCATGTTTGGGGCAGATTGCGAAATAGGTAATATAAGAATTAGACGAATAGCCCAACCGACAAATAACCAAGTCTTATAGCGAATTTGAAATAACGCGAATTAGTCAGACTGCGTATTAGGCAGAACCGGATATTAAGGCATATTTCCCATTTCAACGAAATTTATTTACAATTCAATTACTTATGTTTAAAAAATAAAGTAGGTCCTACTATGTAAATGTCCTACTATGTACCTACTAAATAATTAGAAGTACAATATATACAAGTTGTTTACTATCCTGCATTGGTTTTACTCCTCTCTTATATTAAGAGGTCATCACAATAAACTAAAACTCCGAGAACGTCACCAAAGGCGGTTTCGCATTTTTGAAATACCTTAGGGGCTACACTTGGCTACAGAGATCCCAAGAGGGCACCTTAGAAATGTTTAACATCTAAACGGGCTATTTTATTTAAATATTATAGAACCCGTCTGATAAATCTGGCAAAACAAAAATAGTATTTTTTCTACTCCCATACTTTTATTTGTCATTTACATGGTCGCGAACACACCATTAAGCCGCTACCTTACAGATGTCAAGATAAGTCTATAATGGATGCGATTCTACGTGCACATCGGCTAAATAGCCTAAAATTAAAATGTCTAATTTTTAATTATAATTTAGACGGCGAATTTGACAAGTGCTATTCCAGAACGTCACCCTGACTAAATTTAACCAGTTTTTAACCATATTCTAAAATTTCTAAGTTGAATCGAGTGTGTTGCTACTTTAAAAAAATAAGTGAACAAATGAATGAATGATATCTGTATAAAAACTGTAAAATCGTTTTTTATTTTGGGTTACATATGATAATTTAATAAGTTTTATTCCATTACATATATGTAATACTTGTTTACACATGTTAGACCACTAAAAAGCGACTTTTTTAAATTATGTGTTTAAAAATATTTTTTCCAATTTGAATGGGCAACATTATAAAGTAAACTGCTAAGAAGGAGGAGGATTTGTCCTGAAACTCCTGCATTGCCTTCTCTTTCTCCAGTCTGGTCACTGGGAACTTGATTCACTGTGGGGTCAACCTTTCTATAATAATGGGGCACACAGCTGCCAGACTGCGGCTTATTGTTGGTTGACTTTGAGGTAGTATATTAATTTCTCCCACAGCAGTCTGGTAACTGCCATGGGCAAAAAAATTTAGTGCACTTAATACCTTTAAATGTGGGGGCACCGTCCCTACTCGTAGCGCATCGCCTTCACACAAAGTGTCCACTACGTGCCGGCCCATGGCCCGCGATAGCCTAAACAATTTGCGAAACTTCCGCTCAGACCGGTCAAATGGATTAGACTCGTCTCGTAACCTCTTCAAATACATTTTTTCACCCTCGCCCTCGCCATACTCCCTCTCGTCGGCCACCACAGGAGCTATGACGTATTCTTCATCCATTTCGAAAATAATTATTTTGTAAAACTTGATGTATTTGTGTTATCCTTATTTTAAACGGGACTATTTTATTCGCCGCTAAAATTAGTCAGTTTAGCTTGACGTTTCTATGTTTTTGTTTTAAAAAGACATGTACTGAATAGCATTTAAGCAGCTAAGCCTAAATTGAATAGACCGCCTAAATTTAAGAAATATTTGACTATGACAGCTGCTCATAGAATAACAAAGTGGTTTAGCGACGCCTAAAAATAATTATGAGGTTTAGCGGCCGCCGTAGAATCGCATCCATTGTCTATTCCCTATAAACGCATTTCGGGTTTACACGCAGTGTGTTTTTTGCATTTTAAGACACCTCGTGTATACAAGACTTAATGAAATATATGGCTGCCAACCTAATTTAAAAAAATCTGATGAACAGTAAACCATAGAGGAGCTTTCTTTTTTAATTTTGACGTCTCCCGCCCGACCTTGATGATTAATAAAATTGTGTTTGACTAAGAATATTTCTAAAATTTACAATTTTATTTAAAAATAAATGTGTGGTCGTAGAAAAAGTATTGTATGCAACATTGTTTAACTGAGTCAAAAAATGCTCGTGGCGTCTTTAATAACAATTTTCGGCTTCGCCTCAAATTGTTACCCACGCCACTCACCTTTTTTTGATCTCTCTTAAACAAGAGTTGCATAAAATCTTTTATTAGTGTTTGGGCCTCTAATAGTTATTTATGTGGCTGGCGCATAATAAAAGGCATTAAACATGAGTGTGGTTTTATGAAACGAGCCGTAGGCGAGTTTCATAATAAGATCACACGAGTGTTTAATGCCTAATTATGTACCTTTATTTTCATTGATATCCACTAAGTAATTACCTCTAAATATAAAAATTCAAATCAGTTGAAATCACTCAATTTGAGTAAGGATATCCTACAATAAATATTTATTGAAAAAAAAACAACAAAAAGAAGTTGACTTCATAATGTTAAAATTAATATCATGACGACGATACTTTAATGTCAACATTATGATGCACTGTACTCTGCCTGTACTTTAATGTTAACATTATGATACAGCCACAGACACCGGTCTCTTAATATAGGTCATTACATTACCGCTTCTGAATACATAACAGGGAAATTATGATATTCCTGTAGATAAAGGAAACTAATTTTGAAAGTTTACCATTTTAATATTCGATAAGTAAAATCGGTTGAGGTTCTTATTTTTAGTCTAGGACACGTGCGAAGGCTTCAGTGGTTAGAACGGGAGAGAGCTAGAGTCTCGGTGCACCGCTGCGTGTGGTAGAGTATGCGCGCAACCTAGACGCTGATGTCGCGGTCACGGAGCCATCTGATTGGCTACCGACGGTCATCAGGATTGATCAACGCCGGTGTCAGTGTAACCAGGCGTTAGCAATTACTTAATTTTGGCTCAATTTCATCAAGAGTTGGTAGTAAATGGTGCTATATTATCGCCTATTAGCGCCTGATTCAACTCCTTCGAGTCTAAACAAATTCTAAGTGAACCCTTCTTCTTTTCAATTGCAAACAATTTTTTAGGGATAGACCTTAGCAATGACTTTGTTTCACCAAAGCCGGCAAATTGGCCGTGAGGCGCGGCTGCAGGAAGTTGGGTACCCGCCGTGGAGGTCTCATCAGTCACCACAGACTCAGCGTCAGATCGAATGCGCAGTTGCAGTGGCGTTTTAAACTCACCACCACCCTGAAATAGTTCGATGTTTTTATTAATTATATAATAATATAATTTTAATTGTACTAACGTGGCTAGTCCTAAGGTTGGTCTTATAAATCAAACCATGAGTCATGACTCCATAATTATTATTAACTGCATTAGAAAAAATATTTAGTGTGATTTAAATAAATACCCCGAAGACTATTAAACATTGTTTTACTGAAGATCTAACTGGCTGCGCCATATAAGATCTTGAGTAAAACAAATTTTAAAAGTCTGACTATATTTTGTAAGAATATGTAGTATTGATCTCTTTTTTTTCGCACTGTTTAATCGGTAAAGATGTTAAGAACAGATATAAATCTATTTTATTATCATTAATCCGAAGTTTTCAATAAATATGTATGCGTGACCCTGTGAATGTCAAATAAAAATACGAGAGTAGAAAAAATAGGTAAGTACTTAATTTGTCTAGATACAATCTAGAGTAAATTACTGTACGAAATAAAATAGTTTGCAGGCCGGAAATTTAGCATTTGGCAACGTAAACTAAAAATACATAAACACTAAATTAGGGGGCACGGAAGTTCCCCGCTAAGTCGAGTCTAAAGGTTCATGCAGACCAAAAGAGCATTAGCTGTTTTATCCCCCTACTCTACGAAATTCGATCGTTACACGAAACGTGATTCATTGATTTCGTAGAGTGGGGGATAGAATAGCGAATGCTCTTTTGGTCTGCATGCACCTTTAGGTACCATAGTTTTCTCGAGACAGTTCAGCCCAATTTCAACCCCCATTCAACTTTGTTGTGGATAAAACTAAAAAACCAGAATTTTCAGTAGCCAGCCAGGTGGGCATTGTGTAAACCCAGATAATTTTAAAATATTACTTTGTAAGAATAGGGCACCCTAAGCTTTAGGTTTTGAAACGACTGCCTGGCTTGCCCATTGAAATCATGATTGAACTTGTAGGTATTAGTAGGTATTTCGATCAAATTCATTAGAACACTTAGCATCTTTACTTTGGGAGTTAAAAGACTACTGGTGATTCACTGAACATGAAATCCATCACCATCAGGTCCATATTAATTAGCAGTCATATTTGACGGTGTCAGTTGCTTTGTTACATGACTTAGAAAAAACATTTTGCGTCAGTGCGACTAGAGACGCCAAGATCGTACCTTTCAATTTGGCCATTTGCTCTCGGCATAGCAACTGCATTCTTGATATTATGTTTGATCTCCAATTCATGGGCAAATTCAGCAAATTCGCTAGAGGTAAAACTTGTTCCACGATCAGAAATAAGCAAGTTTGGTGTATTAAAAATGCCAAATTAGCCGTGTGGTGACGGCAGTAAGAATACATTTGTCACCACCCCAACTCCTCCTGCGGGTGTCGTAAGAGTCGACTAAGGGATTGAAGTGTCACTTACCATTATTTAATAAAAGATTGTTGATGGGCAGCAGCGTCATCATAGTGGACACATTACTGCGATGGCCAATCCGCTTGCCCAGCGTGGCGATTATGGGCATGTACCTCCTAATGCGTATATGTTCATATATATGTTATGTGTAATTGGAAATGGAATGCATGTTTTTGCGACAAACGGGACTTAATCGCGTATACTTATGTTGAATATTTTCCTCACGTTTCGGGCCTGACTTTCCACCCGTGATCGTAAATAGACTCCCGTATGTCGCTGAAATATGAATAGAGTGCAAATCACGACACTTTTAAATTGTATTTTCATAAAATTAAAATGTTTTCCAAAGTTCACAGTTTCATATGTCTTACCTGACTGTTGTTGTGGCAAATTGTTTTGGTTGCGAAGGTAAATGTAAAACAAATACTTTTATTATCTACCCACCATTTTGTTCAAAAATCTCAACTTACAATCGTTATAAGTTAAGTTTAATTATAGTTATAAGCGGTCTAATTCCTGTCTAAAATAAATAATAAATTTCATAGGAAGGTACTAACATCTGAGATACAGGCTCGGCCTAGTTCAGATGATAGTGAATCACTGTAATAGATAAGTATTAGTACTAGTAATTATATAGACTGTATTCCACTGTATTTCTGGTGAATAAACGTTTATTATTATTATATTATTATTATTAATGCGTCTATACGCATTGTTAATAGGAGAGGCCTACGTCCAGCAGTGGACTATCATAGGCTGATGATGATGATGAAAAATGCCAAATATATTACGTAGGACTGCAATTGTAGTCTTGGTCTTGGTATTACGAACAGCCCCAGTAATACAAATGGTCCCAGGTGATCTATATGAACATTATGAAACGGTACGGGTGTTTTTGGAATGGGATGTAGAAATCACTCTTTTTTTACCTGTAGGCTGTTTTGACACATGGAATACAAGCACGTACATATTTTTTTACAAAGGGTATCATTAAGTATCATGCTCGCAAACCAGTAGGTCTGTTTCATCTTATCCAGGGTTTTCTCTAATCCTACGTGTCCAAATTCATTGTGTGACGTATGGCATACTTTCCAGCGTGCATCTTGGAGTACGACCCATTTCAAACACTCCGCGATCTTTTTATATAGCTTGCCATCCTTTAGGACGTAGGTAGTTGTTTCTTATGTCCTTGGCCTCATCACAGTTACTGTTGCATTACTGTTGTTACTGTGCAGAACACAGTTTATATAAGCGCTATCTGTGGATGAGTGAATATTTTATCATTGCTGGATTACTAGATTTAATGTTACGACGATTAAGATAATAGTACATTTCGATACTAGTGCGGAAAGTATGTCATTACTGACAACAAGAATGGCTTTTGCCCACGTGTGTCGAATAACGTTTTTTGATAGAGTTGCGATAAATAAAAAATAAATTACTTTACTAGTTTGACAGACGTAAAGGGTCGTCTATATAACTCGGATTCCGGTGAGGTTTTAGGTTTTGTTTTACAAAAACTCGTTTCATGCACTTAATCGAAATTATAAAAAAGCGTTTACTTTATAATAAAAAATATATACCTCCCTTCTTATATGTTTACATGTAGTCGCCGGAATTAGGAGGAACGCGTTATTTTAACGGCACTTTACGTTACGCCTGTTACGTTTTTCTCACTCTAGTGTTTATCGAATATCAATATAATTTAAGGTAACAGGTGAAGTACTTAATAAAATTTTAAATATAAATATTTATAATCTTGTCTTGTCTTGTTAAAGTAAAATAACATTAAAAATAGCAGTTTTTAAGCAACATTAAAATGTTTTCCTTCGGGTTTTTTTTCAGTAAAATCTTCTATTTAGTTTTCAAATTTAATATTTAAGTCGCTCTTGCAACATTATTGTCCGCTATGAATTTATGATCCTTTTGCAAAATATCCTTGTTGCTACTTCAACATTCGGGAAAGTTTCTTCTAATCAATCCGATTTTATTAGTTTATGTAATGTTGAAATATCTGTTGAGTGTCTAGCTGTATTCTTTAAGTATTGACTTAAATAAAGACATTCTGTCTTCAACTCCAGATAATTAACATCCTCATGGTGGAATTCTGCAAATTCTTTGCATTTTTCAGCTAGCTATTCGATTGTTGTTAGCTGACGCAGGAAACTAAATTTAGGTACTATAGATATCTCGGTATGCGGCCGAACGTTTTTTTAGATTTATCGATAATGTGTCGATTATAGAAATATAAGTTTCAATACGAAACTTGTCCTTCCCTATCAATTGGACACTCTGTGATGATCTGATGATCCGTCAAAACATTTTATTCGTGTGCTGCGGGTTTTTTTTCTTTCATACGTATCTGTGTAATCAGCTACTGGATTTTTTTCTTTCGCCGCAGTTTCGTACTGATCGAAATTGTCACGTGGGATCGTTGGTTCGCGCAAGATGGTGTGAAATCGCCAATTGCGCCTTATTTCGAATCTCGGCAGTGGCTGGGAGTCTCGGCTCATTTTGGCCGAGAGCCGAGAGGGATATCTCTCGGCCGAAAATCACATTGCCGAGACCATATTGTTTGTCAATAGAAAAAACCTTTTTGCCTGTGACTTGACTTACTGTAAATATTACATTTATCTTTTTGGAAAATAACAACATAACCTTTACTAGTAATTTCACTAACAGATATTTAATTCTTAGGTAGACCAGGCACAAATAGTACCTACATTCTCTAAGGAAACTTCAGAAGAAATAACAGTCTTACCAACTTCACTATTTAGTTGCAGTCCATTTGCAATAGTTATCACACACTTTCTGTTCTTGACAACATGCAGCAGAGACATGTCTCCTGTCACCTAACGGCACTTTACGTTACGCCTGTTACGTTTTTCTCACTCTAGTGTTTATCGATGGTCTATATAATTTAAGGTAACAGGTGAAGTAATAAAATTTTAAATATAAATATTTATAATCTTGTCTTGTCTTGTTAAAGTGAAATAACATTAAAAATAGCAGTTTTTAAGCAACATTAAAATGTTTTCCTTCGGGTTTTTTTTCAGTAAAATCTTCTATTTAGTTTTCAA
>JALPQI010004948.1:0-66732 GCA_025490895.1 Thaumatotibia leucotreta | reverse complement strand
CCCGGAACCGAGTATCACTAAGGTACGGGCGCCGTAAAAAAAGTTGGATTCGGTTAACTGTTCTGCGAAAAAAACGAGGAATAACGCAACACTGGCAACACAGGGTTTAAGCAGAAATACCGGTTACGCTATTAAACTCTTAAAACACCTTTTTTAAATACAATCTGAGTCTTGCGATCTAAAATGATTGTTTTTCCAATGGCATTGTTGAGGTAATTTTAGTTTGTTGAAGTGCTATCGTTGTTTGCTGATTTGACATCGAAGCCTTGGAGATTCGACCTCGGTATGGAAAGGTAAAAAGAAAAAAAGACTTGAAAAAGTCACAACATACATTTACAAACTGAGATCTCGTTCGTGCGCCAAGGATTTTTAATATGTTTTTTCAAGTCTTTGTTTACTGCTCAATCCTACTGTTTCTTTTGAAATAAGATGAGTAGATATAATTTTTCCTGTTATCACATTTATTAAAGTCCATTTCAAATACGAAGACCCGATTCCACTTGACAAAGTCATTAGGAGTTAACAATAGGATCAGTGATAACAAAAGATACCTGTCCAGACCCTTTTGTGGCGTGATATTTTTTGCATACATCGGTGTACGACACGTGCCAATTTGTAGTGGACCAATTAAATGACAAAAGTTTCGAATGGCATCGGGCCTTCGTGTTTGAAATGGACTATACCAAGTAACAAATTTAAATATGATAAAATCATGAATACCGTGATAAAAAAAATTGTTTGATATTTGAACTCTATCTGCTTTGGTAGTTACGCGGTATTGCACTATACCCGATGGTACACTTACTCGCGATCAAATAATACGCGGGTGATTTTTTAAATAAAAAATTCTGCAAGCATACTGCTTTAAAACAATTAAAACCCATCTTGTTATACTTTTTATTTTTATATTTTCAAACGTTTTAAAAATAAATGACTGTTATCTTTTATTTTTTAATATTTGGATGATAAGCTAGTCTCATGTTAAAAAGGATCTCACCGGTTCTCAATGGTTGCTGTATTTTCTGTGTACAAATAATGAGATTTTTAAAATAACTTTTATTTAAAATTAGAGCAATAAAATTATTAATATTAAATAATTCAGCACGCAATGTAGAGCAATACGCTCAAGTTAAACGCTTGTCGACAGCTAATTTCAAAAGCAAGTTACATAACTGCCATAAATATCAATATTAACAAATGTTCATACCTACATTGCTGCTATGAAAATAAAAAAAAAATCCGTGGGGTCATATTTAAGTGTAACTTTAAACAACATCGTAATAACTACATGATTAATGTGATTATACTAATGAATCCTGCCATCCATCCTGAACCATGCCTGGTTTAAGTTATCACCCGTAATAGATTTACACACTGTATATTTAAAGAATTTGTCGTGTATGATCTCGGGATACACCAAGATATCTCACGCTATAATATATATTATCGCTACGTGTGTGACGGCTTCAAGACTTTCTTTCATTGTCACCCAACTAAGGCCAATTCAGCAGTACTATCGCGCGGCAGTTTGCCGTCGAACCACCGCCAAAACAGACGCGTTCACGCACGCGCCCGGCATGCCATCCGTACTGGCCAGTTACATACTTCCTTAAAGACTGGCTGTTAAAAAAAGTGCGGGCTTTTTAGTGAAGTGACTGGCCGCTTAAAAAAAAGTCGTGTTTGTTTTGTGTTTTTTTTTTTTAATAAGAATAAAAACACTGGCTGTTATAGTCGTTTGCGTTTTGCGGAAACTTTTTTAAAAATAAAAATTAAACTGGTGGTTAGTTTAAGAGGTTGAAAATGAATGAAACGGTGATGGTGTCGAACAATACTTGGCAGTGGTACCGGGAGGCTATAAGGTCCTGGTTAGAGGACCCAGGGGTGGAAGAGTATCAGGGCCTGAATATGACAGCTCTGAAAATGGACCAGGCGTATATGATCGCTGATTCGGATGTTGATGTTGGGGTGTATAGTGTTTCGGATGACTGCTTTCGGGTAAGGATTTCATTATAAATAAAAGTAATTAATATACTAAATTCCTAGTTTAGTCGTGTATACGATATATTGAGAACACCGACCAACCTAAGCTGATGGTTGTACCCAGCTATAAATATTAAACTTATATTACACCCACGAGATGGACAGACGTCTTATGAAGATCACCGGGCGACCTTGGATGCAGGTCGCTTCCAACCGGTGTATGTGGAGGTGCAAAGGGGAGGCCTATGTTCAGCAGTGGACGTCTTATGGCTGAAATGATGATGATGATTCTTCTTGAAATGTAGAGCACGAATAAAAAAAACTGAGGACCTAATACATACGTAGTATCTCATATTGTTAAAGACAATACAAGATGCTTATAAAATTAATTGGTTGTCATCATCATCATCATCATCATCATCAGCCCATGATAGTCCACTGCTGGACGTAGGCCTCTCCTATTAACTATGCGTATAGACGCATTAGGAGGTAAAATTGGTTGTATTATAAGTTAAATGGTAGGTATATAATCATAACCTCCTGCCGGCCAGAGGCCTATTAAAAGGTCTCCCTAAACAAAAGAAATTCTATTCTATTTCCTACATTATTAATTAAAAATTCTCTGGTAAATTTTATGGTCTGGGCGGCGGGAGGATAACGATAAAAGGTCAAAGGTGGTGGTGGTGGTTTCACTGGTGGTAGGACTTCGTGCAGGGTCCACTCGGATAGCTACCACCACCTTACCCGTTAACCTGCCGCTAAATAGCAGTGTTTCCACTCCTGTGTTTCGATTTGGGGGTAAGATAGCCGGTGTAATTACTGGCATAGATAGAGGCAATCAATCTAAGTCCTCAGGGTAGGCAGCGCAGGCGATTTTTTATCACTATGTCCATGGGCTTTAGTTCCCGCTTTCCATCAGTTATTTCCATTAATCTTAATGAGCTGAGAGCTCAGTTGTCCTTCGTCACATAAAAAAAATGAGTACCTATCGAGTATTTATTTTTCGTTGCTTATACCTACTCTTTCACACAATAACATTTTGTAGTTTTGTTTACCAAATCGACGGCAAGTATTCGTATATATTACAGTAAGTACTTACCGTAATAGGTATATTTATACCTATATCAGCCTTCCTCAGTCCACTGCTGCATGCTGGACATAGGCCTCTCCTATTACCTATGTGTATGGAGCATGTAGGAGGTAAATAAAAGTATACGGACATACGAAGAAACACGTCTGCTATGATGATGCTGCTGCCAATTATTAATCTTCAGTGAACGAGTGGTCAGTTACACTTCAATCCCTTAAGTAGTAGTCGACTCTTACGATACCCATGGGAAAAGTTTAGGGTGGAAAAGTATTCTTAGGTATAGGTACTGCCGACTACACACAGCCCGAAATACTATTTTATATTAAACGGTATCTTAAATGCGTATACCTACTTAATTGTTAACTATTACATCATCAGCCTATGATAGTCCACTGCTGGACGTAGGCTTCTCCTATTAACTATGCGACATGTGTATAGACGCAATAGGAGGTAAACGCCCATAATTGCCATGCTGGGCAAGCGGATTGGCGATCGCAGTAATGTGTCCACTATGATGATGCTGCTGCCAATCATCAATCTTTTATCAAATAATGGTCAGTGACACTTCAATCCCTTCGTCGACTCTTACGACACCCGCAGCAGGAGTTGAGGTGATGACAAATGTATTCTTACTGCCTTGCCTTCAACACACGGCCAACTATTAATAGCAATCCAAATAATTTACAAATAATTACAAGAATTAGTGAAAAGACTCACAAAGAGATAAGTAAATAAAATCACGCAGCATGAAAGACTATTCACACATTTCTAATGCAACAATTGGAACGATTGAAACAATTGAATGCCTCGTTAATTTCTTGCTAGAATGATTTCTTTTAACAAAACGCTGTAAAATAAATCATGTTTCCTATATTGACTATTCTCGTGAGACCTTTGTCCTACCTGTGGCACTTATTAACATTGCACAAAATTAAACCCAATTTAATTTGAACAGAGTTGCATTTTACAAATCGAGATTTCCTGCAAAGTAGGTCAAAATTTCAGTGACTTTCGGATATTTCTCTTGTATGGCTGGGCCTTACGAGAATATATCGTCACATAGGTATTTCCACGGAATTCTGTTCTGTGGGTATTTCCCACAACCCAATCCTTATATATTGCAGGTTCCTTTCAGCTAATTGGCAAAAACAGAACCCTTGCTTGAATCTCAATCGTTGTTTTAAGCAATAGAATTTCCATATACGTATATATATATATATGTAATAATTATGTAGGTGTATCCGTCTGTCTTCGCCGACGTAACAGCCTTTCTTTGAAACTATAAAACGCACTTAATGCGGTATTTTATCACTTTGTTGTAGTTTGTAGTACTTGTAGTTTGTTAGTCGTAAAACTTTATACATGTATGTGAGCAGTTTAGTAAAAACATACTACTTTAACAAATATGGGACGTTTTTACATAATCACTATAATCAGCAGCCCTACCTGAACTTAGAAATCGGCAAAATTTTGAGGGTTTTTTTCTCTATCACTCCGATGGAGAGGTGACATCAGAGTGACAGGGATAAATCGTCGAAATTTTCAGTTTTTTTTTATGTGACGAAGGTAGACAACTCAGCTCTCAGCCCACCTGATAGAAAGCAGGAACTGAGACCCATGGAAATAGCGATCAGAAAATCGCCTACGCGCTGCCTACCCTGGGCTTAGATGGATTGCCTCTATCTATGCCAGTAATTACACCGGCTATCTTATCCCCAAGCCGAAACACAGCAGTGCAAACACTGCTATTTAGCGGCAGGTTAACGGGTAAGAAGGTGGTAGCTATTCGGGCGGACCCTGCACGTGGTCCTACCACCAGCAAATTTCGAAGTTCGTGGTAGTAGTTTTTGAGGTTTCTACCGACCAGAGTTCGACAAAAAGTTATCCGATTACTTTTGTATATGTACTTCGTAATCTATATTACAAAGTACACATACAAATCGATAGTTTTGTGACTCAACCTTGTATGTCCAGGGTGTATGGACTAAAGCTCGCAAATGAAATGTATGTATTTTGTACAAAAATATATTTTTAGGACAGAACCTTGTAAGCTATACGAGGTTGAGTCACACAGACAGCGAAATGTAATTTATACAAGTAATCAAATTACTTTTAGCCCCTCTCTGCTACCGACTTGTACGAGATCCGTCACATACTTGGCCTGTTATGACGAATACTCTAAATAGCACGCAATGCAAAAGCAGTAAAAACTATATGAGCTAGTGTGTCGACAGGAAACTCGCATAGATTGATATTTATTACCGTTTTCTACTGCCGTGTCTTGAAAGTGTTTCCCATGCAATTATTCACGTATTGTCCATACCGTACGAGCCACGGGTAGTTTAAATTATCATCACTTCAACTGTTTGACTTTGATCAGTTAGATATGATAGACCACGAATAGAAACCTTAGGCTAAAGGCTTCTATTCGCTTGTAGGTGCAGTCCCAGTGATGGAGGGTCGCAGAAAAATCTGTCAAAGTAATATTTGGAGTTGGATAGCTAAAATAGTAAAAAACCGAACCTTATACACTTCTCCGTATCAAAACTTTTACTTTAAAATTGTCAAAAATGTGTCCCACAAAATATGAGGAAAATCATACACCTATTTAAGAGAAACACTGATATGTTGTACCCTCAAATTTTAAGAATACATTTTTGGATTTTTTCAATTCAGAGATTATGCGAGTGTGAGACGCAACGTGCGTCAGTACGTTTGCAGCGTCTCACTTGGGTCACACTATTAGATCTGCAGGATCGGCAGCGGAGAATGCGGCCAAACTCAAGCATACTAATACTCTGCCTTGGAGCCGACGTACGACTTTGTGCCGGTGGCGGTAGAAACTGCGGGACCTTGGGCTGTGGAGGCAAAGAAATTTATTGGGGATGTGGGTCGACGGCTGAAGGATAGGGGGTTTGATCCTCGTTCCGGATCGTACCTGGTCCAACAGATTTCGTTGGCCATTCAACGTGGCAACGCGGCCGGTGTAATGGGGACTTTTGGGCCGGGTACGGTTCGGGATGATTTCTTCAGCTAAGTCCTGTTGTGTTAGCATGTAGATAATATGACGAAGCTTGTTGCGGATCCCATCATTGATGTGTATGAGACGAAGCCTGTTGCTATTATTTATTTTGCGTTTGTTGCCCTCTGACGAAGCCTGTGTTGCAGATATGTTTCCTTCAATATTTAAGTTATATGTAATAAAATTTTATAGGATTAACATTAATATACGCGATATACATTCAGAGATTAATTAACATTCAAGGCATATTATGTGTTCCTAATTGTAAAGTTTATACCGTCTCGTGTTGTTTTAAACTTCTCGGGGAGAATAATGATTTCTTAAGCTGTAAAAGAAAGAAAAAAAATAGGATGTTCAGGACACAGAATTTCTTCTAGGATTTATTCCGCAACATGCTAAAAAATACTAACGTAGGTAGTATAGTAGTCAAGATTTTGCTTCTTAGGAATCCCCCGAGCTCTAGTAAATGCCGCCTTCTATAATTGATATCTTCAATCGTCTCCAATCGACCGGAAAGTGGAAACAATGCTGGAAACAAAAGTAAATAACAATTAGAAAGTATCACCGGAACGGCTTTCTGTCAAGGTTACGCAAAAACTAGCGGTTCTAGAGATTTAGTCTTAGAGCTTTTTGTTTAGCTATTGGAGCAAAAAAGGATATTTTGAGTCTATTTCAACGTAGCAGGTTGTGTTCAGTAAGAATACATTAGATACCACCCCAACTCTTCCCGCGGGTATCTTAAGAGTCGACTAAGGGATTGAAGTCTCACTGGTCCTTCTTTGATAGGATTGCTGATTGGCAGCGGCGTCATCATAGTGGAAACATTACTTCGATCACCAATCCGCTTGCCCAGCGTGGCGATTATAAATAAATAAATATCTAGGGGACGTCTTACACAAATCGGCCTCCCACCTAGACGATGGTCATTTAGGTACCTCCTAATGCGTGTATACGCATAGTTAATAGGAGAGGCCTACGTCCAGCAGTGGACTAAGATAGGCTGACGATATGATGATGCAGATTAAAATTGGGACAATGGGACATTTTTTATGCTATCACGATCTTTGATTACGTAGGTCTCTATGAGAAGAGCATGCACTGTATTGAATATACCTACTTACTGTTCTACATGAGGCCAACACGCTTGACACGTCATTATCGGGGCTTTCCGAGGTTTCCCGGGATTTCCCGGGATTAATGAACTAGCGAGGGCATTCGTGTCCAATGCCCTGTAATTACTGATTACTAGCAATCAGGGCCGAAGGAACAAGATATCGAAACAATAACAGTATGTCATACGAAGATAATTTATCTGAATTTTTTTCCGTTACACACGTTAAAATACAAACAATAAACATATCGTCAGTTATAAATCAGAACTCACCAGAAAAACCATCGTTAGGTACTAGTGGAAACTTCCTAAACTTTTAGAGGTAGGTACAGTCTGGCAAAAAAGAGTAGAAATTAAAAAGTGGCAACATTGTAGTGTCGCCCCTTTTTCTCACGCGCATTGATTTGAAAGGGACGACTCTACGATGTTGCTACTTTTTAATTTCTACTTTTTTTTGCCAAGCTATGTCTTTTTTGTACCCAATTAAATTAATTAATATACGCGATAAAATCCGTTACGGGCATTTCTCCGAACGTTTCAACCACCGTGACTTTGGTGGCAATATTATTACGCGTTTTCCGTGGGTATCTCATTTTTTTGGATACTTGACAACTACGCGTAATAATGTTGCCACCGAAGTCACGGCGGTTGAAACGCTCGGAGATATGCCCTTATAATAGTTTTATTTCATTATAAATATTAGATGTCATATACCAAAGAAAAACGACCAAGATCACCTATGTCCGAGGTGGGGATCGAACCCACGTACTCAGCTTTCGCGGCTGATGCCTGTACCCCTCGGCCACTCGGTCTTAGCAACCACCGGTCAAATTTCTCGGGTGATCTTGGTCGTTTTTCTTTGGTATATGACATCTAATATTTATAATTTATATAGTATTAAGTAGTGTGACTACTGGAGAAAAATTAAAAGTACAAATCAAAATATTTAGTTAATAAATAATTTGATTTGTGTTTTCGCTATATGTTCAGTTTTATTTCAATTAACACATAATTTGAATTTAGACTTTCGTTAAGACATGACGACGTTTAACCGTTTAATGTATTTTTTATGTGTCGAAGGTAGACAACAGCGGCAGGTTAATGGGTTAATGGTTAGCTATCCGGGTGGACCCTGCACGAGGTCCTAGTGTCCTACCACCAGCAAAATAATTAACACATAATTTCCTCGCGAATATCGCAATGTGTGTCAAGCGATCGCGCCATGCGAGCTCGTTAGAGAAATATCCGATGATTGGCGATCGACCGAGATACGCATCGTTACGGCGGAAAACTAGCCTAGTTTGAGAAATCTGTTGCAAAACAATAATTACTCAATAAATGTTTTACTGAGTACCGTAAAACGGAGCGAGTGCTATAATTTTATACTCGATCTTTTTAAATTTCTGTTACACATAAAATCAGCCTATTTTAGTCCACTGCTGAACTGATATACGTAGGCTGACTATAGGCCTCTCCTATTTTATTTGCTTATAGACTCATTAGACGGTAAATGCCCATAATCGCGGATCCTCGGGCACTTGACCCTAGCTACATCATCCATATAAATATCACGAGATGCAATATCTTTTGCAAGTGGGTATTTATCACCTTCGTCGGCTACTAACTGTTTGACAGTTCGCAGTGCCAGAAAAGGACTGCTGCGTAGATCGAAAGCTACCCTATTATACTGAAACACTCTAATACTCTCCTCAGGGCTAAACCTATAAAGTATACGCTGATAAGGACGATCCTCCCCCCGTACGTCAATACACAGATACATTTGACGTACATCAGACGTGATATGATAGCTACTACGGAAAACAATCGTAGGTTGAGTAAAATGCAGAACAAATCCGGCTCGAAGGACCAAAAATGGGGGTGCAACTTACGAATTATAATTATGTACTGGTTCCTTTTTTCCTTATCGAGTGAACATTGTAGCTAGACGGTAGCGGCACTTATTATAGGTTTCTTGAAGTAGGTTATTTTAGGATTTCTATTTATATTTTACTTGCATGTGCTTCTCTTCATTAAATTTGTGACATTAGAGTTTTCGGTCGATGAATGACATATATAATTTTCTTTTCTTTTTGCCGGCCAATAATGATAACCCGACAAGGAGGTAGAGACACATTTAAGTATTTAATGTTTTTACATAGTTGCGAAACCAGTGATAAATGTATTCTTATTGCCGTCACTACGCGGCGATAATTAAATTCTTTGTAAATTTCTATTAAGGTGCATTCAGACCAAACGAACATTCGCTATTCTATCCCCCACTCTACGAAATCAACAAATCACGTTTTGTGTATCGATCGAATTTCGTAGAGTAGGGGGCTAGAATAGCGAATGCTCGTTTGGTCTGAATGCACCTTTAGACAAAGTAAATGTTTGTATTTACATGTTCTTACGTAATTGAGCTATTATATTTCAATTAGCTTTATTTGTACCGATTTGTACAGTTACTGTCACTAATTAGGTTGCGTGGCAATATCTGTTTGACATTAAATGTTAAAATATTGTCAATGCAACCGACCTTGTTAACAGTAATTCAATTGTCAATTTGGTTAAAAACTTTTATTTACTTTCATTATGCTTAGCACATGATTGGTATGTCAGTATGTCGCCGCGAGAAAGATTTTCCATCTTTACTAACTATATGAATAAAACTTGCTGGTGGTAGGACCTCATGCTGGGCCCGCCCGAATAGCTACCACCGTCTTACCCATTAACCTGCCGCTAACTAGCAGTGTTTGCACTGCTGTGTTTCAGTTTGGGGGTAAGATAGCCGGTGCAATTACTGGCATAGATAGAGGCAATTCATCTAAGTCCTCAGAGTAGGCAGCGCATAGGCGATTTTTGGTCACTATGTCCATGGGCCTCAGTTCCTGCTTTCCATCAGGTGGGCTGTCAGTGATATGTATTTGTATACCTGTACATACCTATGTAGTTATAGGCGCTTGTGGCGCCGGCTATTTAGTCAGTAATAAACTAGCTTACCAACTAGACGGTGGTTTCATATATCACACTCCGTTAATGAGATTTCCTTGCCAAAAGCATGTGTTAATTATAACCAGTGTAAAACATTGGTGTAGGGTTACTTACAAAATTGGGGTAATACAATGTGTAAGTAAAATACATAAACATTGTATTTGCTTCATTCGTTTCATTGCGCGCAGAACCGATGGCCGTTGCGTTGGGGCGGAAAGGATCTCGAGTGGCGGCCACGCATTGGAAGGCGCAGCGTGGATAGGCCCCCACAAGGTAGACTGATGACCTGGTGAAGGTCGCAGGAGTCCGCTGGATGCGGGTGGCGCAGGACCGGTCATTTTGGCAATCTTTGGGGGAGGCTTATGTTCAGCAGTGGTCTTTCGACTGATAATGTATGATGATGATTGGTTTCATAAGTCACTAGCAAAACAGTCCTTACTGTTACCAATTCAGGGATTTTTCACTGTTAGGTACTGTATTACGCCTTCGTTCGAGTCATCATCATCATCATCATCAGTCTCTGATAGTCCACAGCTGGACGTAGGCCTCTCCAATTAACTATGCGTATAGACGCATTAGGAGGTAAATGCCTATAATCACCACGCTGGGCAAGCGGATTGGCGATCAGTAATGTGTCTACTATGATGACGCTGCTGCCCATCATCAATCTTTTATCAAATAATGGTCAGTGACACTTCAATCCCTTAGTCGACTCTTACGACACCCGCAGGAGTTGGGGTGGTGACAAATGTATTCTTACTGCCGTCACCACACGGCTTCGTTCGAGTGACAGAGACAAATCCTCAAAATTTCCCAGATCAAAGTCAAATGATTCTTTATTCAAATTAGGATAACCACAAACTCTTTTGAATGGTCTAAGTTACACATAAAATTAAAACTACTTCCGGTTCTAACCCTACACCACTGACCCGAGAAGAACCGGTAAGAAACTCTGCGGGACATGTTTTTTCAAGCAATCAATCTTAGGCCTGGCCTACTACCGCAAAAATCGAAATTTGTAAATTTCGAGGATTTTTCTCTGACACTCAAACGAAGGCGTCATTAGAGTGAGAGAGACAAATCCTCGAAATTTACGAATTTAGATTTTCGCGGTAGGGCCGCTGGGTAACTAATACAAATTTTGTTATATATGATTAACAGTCAATTATAAGTATCTCTTCTGTAGATACCACAAAAGTCAAGCGAATTAAAGACTAATTTTTACACATTTATTCACCTGAAACGTTAACTTTTAATATTTTGTCAAGTCAAAGTCAAACTATTCTTTATTCAAGTAAGCTTATTAATACGCTTTTTCGAATCGTCTGACACTATCAAGAGAGAGAAAAATCGACTACTGGCTCTAACCCTACACCACATTCCTGAGAATGTCCACAGAAATGACGTTTTTCGTACAGGTGGGGCCTTTTTAGGCGCTCGTGCGAGAAGTATGTCATTTTACGTCAGGTCAAAAACTTCAGAGGGCCATCTGTACGAAAAAACGTCGTACGAGACACGTGCAAAAAGGAAATACGTAACTCGTGTCGATTTAAAACATCGCTACACGTTTCGGATTTCATGTTTTTGTGCTTTCAGATCGTGCTTTGTTACGTACTAGTGCGAGACGTTGTTCATTTTTTATCAGGTCGAAACTTCGGAGGGCCTGTACGAAAAGGAAATTCGCAACTCTTTTTTGCACTTGTATCGTAATGTACTATTTCAGTACATAGTTAAATTAAAACGTTTTCTTTTTGTTTCTAGTGTCCCTTCGAACTCCAGAAGATAATAAAGGCGGGTACAGAAGAGTCGTGGGTGGTGACCACCGCCCGCCGCTCCTCGTGGCGCGTGTATGCAGACTCCTCCGAGCAGTACATGGCCGCTGCTAACACAACGTGAGTCTCACACTCAAGTAGATAATAAAGGCGGGTACAGAAGAGTCGTGGGTGGTGACCACCGCCCGCCGCTCCTTGTGGCGCGTGTATGCAGACTCCTCCGAGCAGTAGAGAGCGGGTGAAAACCCCTCTCCCGCAAGCGGCGTTCCACCTCTCCAAAGAAGGATAGAGTCTCTGAACATCAACAACCTGTAGTTTCATTCAACCGCTAATGAAACAAACAAATAGTTGGTAAATTTAAATTGCATATAAAATCATCCTGTATATGTGATCCACTTATATCTTTGATGGGCATTATATGTAGATTAGTCTTATGTTGAGGCCTGTGTGGGTGGTCTGTCTGTACTCTACTTACCGCTACCCATACAAAGTTACAAACTCGATGATTCATAACGTAACTGTTTATTTTGAACGGCACTTGAATGAGCACGCGCGAATTGCTAGGTGCCTACTCCTTATTTATAATTAGGTGGTCTTAGGGTCCCGTACCCGTGCCGGTGTGGTGACGACAGTAAGAATACATTTGTCACCACCCCAACTCCTCCTGCGGGTGTCGTAAAAGTCGACTAAGGGATTGAAGTGTCACTGACCATTGTTTGATAAAAGATTGATGATGGGCAGCAGCGTCATAATAGCGGACAAATTACTGCGATCGCCAATCCGCGTGCCCACCGTGGCGATTATGGGCATTTACCTCCTAATGCATACGCATAGTTAACATGAGAGGCCTACGTCCAGCAGTGGACTATCATAGGCTGACGATGAATATGATGGTTGTTTTGAAACCACCATTATTTAAACAGATAGGTAAAGTTGTTTTTATCACACTTGCTGTCTAAGCGCGCCATTGCTTGCGCGCGTAGCGGGAGTAATAGAAACGTGAATTTCCCTAGGGAGTAATAGAAATGTCAGTACGTCATTTCTCGAGTCATAAAAGCTCTCCGCCTGACGGCGTCGGGCTTCTAACACTCTCGTTAGTATTTCCGTACTTACCTCCCTTGATGCACAATGTATTATTTTCTACTCGTCGACTGTAATATTTGAATTAAGATTGTACACAAAATAATTATAGTCATGTACATTTATATCGAGTTCATTATGAACTCATTATTCAATGCTGTAGGCAACCATAATGAATTTGACCAATCAATCGCGTGCCAGCAAAAGAAAGTTAGGTAGCTAGATCAACGAGCGGCCACCTCAGGATAGGTATATATATTTTTTCCTAACTAGTGCTAAGAAGCGAACTTTCCGCACGCTTTGCGTGCGGTAATTTCTCTTTTTGACGCACTTGTTATGAAAAAAATCGTCCCTTACACGTGCAAAAACTTTTTTTTACTCGGGTGATTGTCGCCCTCGTTTCACTCGGGCTCCAACTTTCACCCTCGCCGAAAAATATTTTTCCCGCACTAGTTAGAAAATGTACTATTGCACTTCACTGTATCTTTATAGGAATTAATTCTAAGCGTTTTGTGGCTATCGATAAAGTGGGCCTTTTACTAAAAAGGCTCGTTACATAACCACTGACGATAGACAAATTTAGTTTATTTTACATGCAATTTGTGTGCAATTTGTCGGCAGTATGTTTACGTTGAAGTGAAAGCGGTTGACAGAATTGGACACAGAACAACCTTTCCGGTTAAGCGTATTAAATTAAGTATTAAACGAGTAAATCTTACGTTTAACAATTTATTGCACGGCACTTCGGTTGGTCCGGCTGGCTTTATACTCTGTTTGGTTAGGTATTTAAAAAAAGGTAAAAAATCTTGCAGTATCTTTTTATTGAAAACTATGAGTACGAAATAAGTTTTAGCAAATATACATAATTAACATAATATAACAAGGAAAACAGTGATTTGCATTGTTTTGATTCATTAAGTACCTGGTTTGGATATTTAAATGCATTTTTCAATAAAAATATACTGCAAGATTGTTTACCTTTTTTTAAACACCACATCAAACAGAGTATAGGTAGGTACCTACATTTTATTTTTATATGCGAGATATACCTTGATATGATGGTATATTAAGTTTCATATTATCAAAAAAGTAGATTTTTCTGAATATCTGCAGGTGTAGCCAAGATTCTGCAATCGTATACGATAATTTACGTGACCATAATAATGTACGGAAATGGTCACGTGACTTATCGTTCGAATCTGTCATTCTCATACATTTATGACTTATAAGGTTTAAGGTTTAAAGACATTTTTATTCTCATTTAAGATATACATCACTTCCACGAGAACTTAGTTACTACATTACATAAAGTACATGCATTAGTTAAGGTTGTTGCCACCGCAAAAAAAGAAATCAGTACATGTATATCATATTTAGGGCGGACAACACATACCTGTGATACGATGATAAAAAAGAAAAAAAAAAGATAAAATACAACAAAAAAAAAAAAGATAAAATACAACAAACTTGCCAATAACTAAAAGCCCAATATCTTATTGCTATTAGCTACATATATCCTCACTTAATGTATGTTAATTAATCAGTGACTTGTACATCTATACATATACATGTATAGATATACATATGTACAAATACAAATGTATTAGCAACTTCACCCACTCAACGGATTAATATTTAATAGATT
This sequence comes from Thaumatotibia leucotreta, assembly GCA_025490895.1. Lineage (NCBI taxonomy): Eukaryota > Metazoa > Arthropoda > Insecta > Lepidoptera > Tortricidae > Thaumatotibia > Thaumatotibia leucotreta. Next base: position 52,041 of record JALPQI010004948.1, on the reverse strand, counting down.
TCCATGATATATTCAGCGAGTTCTGTTTTGAATTTGTTGAGTGAGTTTACATTCTTAATATCAGGCGGTATTTTATTGTACAGCAGCGCACCTTCAAAAGTTATCGTTTTTTTTTCCATAATTTGTGCGTATTTTAGGCAAAACTAAGAAACTAGCACGACGATGGTGAACACATAGGTTTGAAACGTTTTTTCTTTTTGTAAATTGCAAATTTGTGTGAATCTCCTTATTTATTGTTTTTTTAATAAAAATACAAGTGTTGTAGATGTACAGTTGCTTGATGTTCATCAATTTCGTTTCCGAGTAAATTTGTTTTGTTGGCGTTAGATAATGATAGTTAAACAGCGTTTTGATAATTTTGTTTTGCAAGACCTGCAGTTCATTTATTTTTGTTTTGACAGCACTTCCCCAAAGCTCGATAAGGTACAAGAGATGCGGTTTTACAAGAGCGTTATATAAACTAAAACGTAGTTGTTTTGGTATGCATTTTGTAAGGTTACGAAGGGAGCCGCGAAGTGACGCCATTTTAGTTTTTATATAATCGATATGGATGTTCCAGGTTAATTTTGAGTCAATATTTAATCCGAGATATTTTTCGTGAGTTTTTTGTTGCAATGGGATATTATTTATCGTGAGGGGTGCGTGTGACGGTATAGGTTTGTTTTTAGCTTTAAATATGACATAGCATGTTTTTGAAATATTAATTGTTAGAAGATTATACTGAAACCAGTTATACAGTGTTTCCAGGTCTTGCTGAGCTTGTAAAGTTATGTCTTGAATATTCGAGCCAAAATAAAAAAGAGAAGTATCGTCTGCGTATAGAGCAATGTGTCCATTTAAACCTAATTCATGAACATTGTTTATATAGGCTAAAAAAAGCAAGGGTCCTAAAATGGACCCCTGTGGGACACCGCAGGTTAACGGTAATGGATCACTCTGGTTGTTATCTATTTTCACAATTTGCGTTCTGTTTGTTAAATATGATTTTAACATTTTCAGGGCTTTATCTGTTATTCCAATGACCTCTAGCTTTTTTAAAAGAAGATCATGACAAACAGTATCAAAGGCCTTTTTAAGGTCTATAAAAATGCCTAGAACTATCTTTTTATTGTCAATATTGTGTTTTATTTTAGTAATGAGGTCGACAGTTGCTGAAAGCGTGTTACTTTTTGATCTGAACCCATATTGCCGCTCAAAAATGAAGTTGATGTCATCAAAATAGCTGTTTAATCTCGAATATAATACTTTCTCAAGGATTTTTGACAGGACCGGTAATACAGATATAGGGCGGTAGTTACCAGGATCGGTTTTCGATCCACCTTTATGGATAGGGGTAACCTTTGCAGTCTTTAGGGAGTCTGGAAATGTGCCATCCAGCAAAAGCCTATTGATAGCTATCGACAACCTACCTGCCATCAAACCTTTTATGCATTTCATTGCTTTTGTGCTTATACCATCTAGTCCTTTACTACAGTTTGAATCAAGGTTATTGATAATATGTAAAATTTCCTTTTCTGTGCATAGTTTAAAAGCACACATTTGAGGCTTAGACGGGATAGGTTGTGGTAAGCTACGTTTAAAAACTTATCCATCGGTTATACACCCTGTTTCTTTTGATGTGCTTTAAATTCGAGGGGTTACTTGGTACGTTAATAGGAGTTACCTAGTATATCACTTTTTGTTTAAATCGATAAAAAAATACTTTTTCATACATAATTACACATCGGTAACTCGTGGCATGCAGGTGGCACTTGACAGTTTCTAACAGACTAGTGATGGGGTCGAGAAAAATAATCCAAATTAAATGAAAAAATATTTTAATAATTTAATATATGACATTCGTGGTAAACAATTAAAATTTGTTCTAAATTTTCACAAGTCAGCCTACGTCTTCTACTTGAGAAAATCCACTTTGTGTAAGAAAACGATCCTTCAACCTCCACTGACGTAATGGGTAAAACAAGCATTTTATTGTAAACTATGTCTTGCAAACTATATAAACATCGCAGCGGGTGCATTTTACCTGATCACCCTGCAGTAGAAGTTCTGAATGCTCTCTAAATATTTTCTCCATTATTGAAAATATCTCGCGACTCGTAATAATTATTACACGGAAATGGATGACAATAGCAATGTCAATACATTGATGTTTTTAAACTGGTAAGCAAACCTACTTTGTTATATGTTAAGACCATGTAGGTAATATTAATTTATTATTTTATCTTATCTGAAAAGACACTCAGAAATCTTGTCACATCACTAATCTTTTAAGTGCCACCTGGATGCCACGAGTTACCGATGTGTGTACATAATACTTTAAATGGCAAGTGTGAGAAAACCTTAAGAATAAGATCTCAGGCGACTGAATGACGGCACATGTCAAAATAAGTTTCATTACTGATGTAATAAAGGTTGCAATACACTTGTTCAGTTATTAAACTTATTTTTTTAATAACTCAATTGCAGAATTGAATTTTGGTTAGGCCTGCAGTAGCGAAAGTGGGTATTAGAGTTATGTGGGGTAAATGTACGTAGAGGTAAGTATGCGCAATAACATAATATATTTTGGACTGACATGTACGGGATTGCGTACTTTTATGCACTGCGTCTGACAATTAGAACACATTTATCACCACCCCGTCTCCTCCAGCGGGTGTCCCTGTATTCAAGTGTCACTGATCAGCAGATACATTTTGAATGTTACCACATTGCGGGTACGATTTCTTAAGCCATCTAAAAAAAAGTTTCATACCTAACTATTAGCAAACAATTATAATTACTATTACCACTATACCCGCTATTATTATGCATTATTATGTCACATATAATGCCATTGTGGTAAATTAAGAAAATACTTTAGCGTGCATTGCGGTGGCTATTCTCACGTCATACTTTCGAAGGCGGATTGTGAAAGAGCCCTCGTAGACTAAAGGAGAATGGATAATTTTGTCTCATTGGTACCCTACTTATACGCGATTCAGACATGATCACATCACAACATCAGCCATCATCAGAGGGTCTAGTGTAGGTAATATAACTTATAAAAAACGTCTCGATCGCGTGTACTTTTTTCATCGCCATTTCATACAAATGACGATGAAAACGTAAACGCAATCAAGACGTTTTTTATAATTTATTACCTACACTAGGCCCTCAGGACGTAGGGCTCTACTATTAACTATGCGTATAGTTAGACGCATTAGGAGGTAAATGCCTATAATCACCACGCTGAGCAAGCGGATTGGCGATCGCAGTAATGTGTCCACTATGATGACACCGCTGCCCGTCATCCTTCAAATCAAAGAATGGTCTGTGACACTTCAATCCCTTAGTCGACACGACTGCCGCGGGAAGAGTTGGGATGGTGACAAATTTATTCTTACTGCCGTCACCTCACAGGTAACAGCAGACAGACAAAATTAAGTGACAACTCTATGCTTTATCACGTTGTAACGTGGTCCAAATGAACAACTGATAATTTACGTTTGCTCCAGTGTCTAAAGTCTAAATTGCACTAGCCCTACCATGAGCTGCCGCTACGTCATTAACGCGCGTTTACTTTCTATCCATCCCATAGCCGTACCATCAGTACCATGACTTTGCAAGAATCGATAACGTTAGGTTTTTCTCAATACCTACGTAAATCGGGCCATCGCGCTCGCTCCAATATGTTAGTGTGAGCAGTATTGTGTCCTCTATGATGAAGCTGCTGCCCGTCATCAAAGAATGGTCAGTGACAAATACCTATATTCTTACCGCCGTCACCACACGGCAAGACATGATAAACACATTTAAAAATGTTTAGGCCAAGCCACACCAGATGCGCACGCGCCTACTACCGCGAAGATCAGGCCTGCTACCGCGAACATTGAAGTTCGCAAATTGCGGGGATTTGTCTTTGTCACTCCAACGAAGGCGTCATTAGAGTGACAGAGAAAAATCCCCGAAATTTGCGAACTTCGATGGTCGCGGTAGCTGGCCAGAATTCGTAAATTTCGATGATTTGTCTTTGATTGTCAGACATTGGATTCAAATCTTCTTGACAGTTAGGGACTTCCTACATCGATAAATTCATTTATCGATATTAGTTTTTAAATACTAGTAATCACACAAAGGTTCGCTAATATTTTTTTTTAATTAAAAGAGTACAATGCAATAAAATAACAATAAAATTTTCTCATTCGTATTGGAAACGTTTTTACTCGTCACAATATTTTTTTTCATAACTTTCCCATCTTTTATTGTTGAAACTTCTATTTTTTGAATGCGCATTATTTATTTTCACGCATAAATATAAAATGGTTAAAGATGCTAAGTGTGACTTTCATACTTGACTTCAGACTAATACATATAGTTACAAAAAATATATAAATGAGTTTATCGATATGGGAAGTCCTTAGCTGTCAAGAAAATTTGCCCCACGGAATGCGATGTCTGCAGTGATTGTCTAGCCAACCAAGGTGTCATAAGAGTGACGGAAACAAGTGCTCAAAATTTGCGGACTTTGAAGTTCGCGGTAAGGTCGCCGATGCATCCAAGATGTGAAATACTAATTTAAATCTATTTTACAGAGGCCTGATCTGCCAGGCGAGGCCGGAGTTGGGCCAGTTCGGTGTCTACCGACTCAACGCGACCGACGAGGCCTGCAGCGTCACGACACTCAAGGACCCAGTGGACATTTACATGCGTGAGTAATGCGGTGTTTTTGGAGGAGAGGCCTAGGCCTCCCTCCTGACTAGCTAGACATAGCGTTTCCGCCGCGTCGATATAAGTAATTGGAACCATAGCCCACTTTAGACTTCTTACACCTTTATTGATCTCCCAACTTAACAAGCCGCTAAGTATTGTTTATCCCATTCTATCTTATAGACATTTTGATAAGACTGAAAGGAACAAACCATACTTAGCGGTTATGAATGAGGGGGTTAGTATCTAATTAAAACTATTATCCGGTATCTATTAGGCGCGAATTAACATGATTGGTCCGACAGCGTTATACGAGATGCAAACATGGATGTAGCCTACAGTGACACTTTTGGTGCTCTTATTTATTTACCCTATGGCATTTACATACATACAGATTTTATGATTAAAACAACAATATATAACATGTTAATACTTTAAATTACCATGAACTTCAAGAAGTCGATGAAATTCAAGCTATAAGGTAAGTAAATATTATTTCTTATTACCTCGACCGACGCACAACATCGGTACTCTGTCGGTCAAGGTTCGTAGACATTTATTTTCGTTTAAAGTCCGTAATAAATAAGTTAAATAACTGACCTGCGTATTAACCTTGAACTTAATACATTTCATATTTGATTGTTTAACGAAATCAATGTCACTACTTTTTGTACATGATTACGGTCTAGGTGAATAACAGTCAGCGGTGCGATCGCTGTTTTATTAAGGTGCGTTTAAACTAAAAGAGCATTCGCTATTCTAGCGCCCGTTCTACGAAACCAACCAACCACGTTTTGTGTACCGATCGAATTTCGTAGAGTGGGAGGTTAGAACAGCGAATGCTCTTTTAGTTTAACCGCACCTTAAACCGGCTTCAAAAAAAGGAGGAGGCTCTCAATTCGACTGCATATATTTTTTATATTGGTATTTTTTATATAAAAGAGAGGAATTTAACAGACATTAACGTTTTCTGCCATGTGAAACTCATGTTAACAGTACAGAGTACGTAAGACCAAGATACTAATGATCAGTAACGTAGCGTAGTTTTTTCCGATTCTTTTTTTTTTATTAGTGCGTGGAACGCAATTGCGTTTCGTTAGGTACCTAGCGATCGAGCGTTAGCGATTGGAATTCAGGTTAAGCACCGTTTTGTATTATCTTTATTCATAATTCAACTCTGACCCAAAAAAGGATCAACAGTCACAATGAGACAATGGTACACAATGAAACTGCAATATTCTCTGGTCCTGTTAAAATGTAACCCACCTTAGTTTTTACAGTAATTTTTAAGTAACAATTATTCGATTTTTAAGGGGTAAAATTGTATTAATTACTGCAAAACGAAATAGGATAGATTACGTAAAAATAATTTAATACCGAAATTTAAAATATTAACAGTAAAAGTAGGTAAATTTTATTTAAAAAACATAATGAGGGAGAAGAAAAAAAAAATGGGACGAGTTTATATTTAAGTACGAAAAACAAAAATCATAGTAGGTACCTATAGAAAAAATTATGAAATGGCAAGGATTCATATCACGATTGATATGCGACCCATACGTCTTCTTTTATGGAATAGGAAGCAAGCGAGCAGACGTATCGTCTGATGGTAAACGATCACCGTCGGCATGGACACCCGCAACACCCGTGGTATTACAAGACGTCTCAAGACTAATCAGGTGGCTTATGATGGTCCCGTTTTATCTATTTATCGTGCTACCCATCACTTTTGCACTTACATACTTGTTAGAACCTGACAGCAACAACGACAAACGATTAATCACGGTACCATCATAAGCCTACTGATATAATAAAATTATCCAACAATATTACCCACTTACGAAATTTCTTAAAATTACTTATCTAAAACCCTTGACACACAAAACATGTCCTTGCTTGTCCCTTTATTATCTGGTACATCCATACAAATAAATACATATATGTAGGTAGGTATATACAGTTGTTTATCTCACACTTGGCCTCTTTCCAATCACGACACCTTGATCAATTTTAATCAGGAGGCGTATTCGGATTTCGAAAATGACAAGCCAAATTGCCAATGTGTTCTCGTAAAAGGTTAAACAAGCGGTGTGTGTGATCAAACTTAACTTTATTGCACACAACATACCGTTGCATCTACACCTGCAGGAAGCCATACAAATATTTATTACTAACCAGCCATAGCAATCAAGGCAGTAACATACTATCTCAATCTAGCCTTAACCATGGCACTCGATCTATAGCAGCAGGTAAGTATGCTGTTTGTTCCCAGAGTAAGCAATTACTATGGGGATAGGCTCATCGAAAAGCGCTTACAATACTTACTTAACACCTTACCTGCGGCTATTAGAGCGGAGAAAAACAAAACTAGATTTAAGAAAGCCCTGTTACAACACTATCTCGACAGTATTTAAACACCATCTACTACATAATTATATTCTTTCATTTTGCCTGAATTTTTATATTTATATCTGACACTTCTACTTCTGTACTTCAATGTTTTTAATGTAATGCAGAAACTCACGGATCCAGCAATCAAACTGTTCAAACAGTTTTGTAGATCTAAATATTTAGTTTTAAGTTATTATCCTGTATCTTACTAAACAAAATAAATAAATAATAATATATAAAATACATATAGCAGGTGACAGGAGCCTATGGAAGAGTGTGGTCAGCAGTGGGCATGATGTCACGATTCTCAGCATTGGGAACGACTGATGATGATGACTAGTTGTATATTAAACATAAAATCATATTTTGCAGTTATACTCGATTTCGTTAGGGTCACTCGGCTAAATCTATATTTATGTCCTATGTATGTCCTTGGCTAATCTGGCTATTTATGTCACTTAGGCCACAGATTATAGGTACTTCGTATTACCTACCAGCCAAACCTTGAAGAAAACTCGCCTATTGCTGAATCAACGTGTTAAATTGTACGTGGTTCCGCGCATACGAGTAGGTACACAGTAGAGACAGTAATTCAGTAGCCGTACTATAAGTTGGAAAGTAAAGGTTACGTTAGGTTTTACTCGACACGTAAAGCATTCTATTGCGCTCGCACTAACATTTTGGAGCGAACGTGATGGCCTGCTTTACGTATCGAGTAAAATCTAACTTTACCGATACGTGCCAAAGTCATGGTACGACTACTGGCCTACTACCGCGAAAATCGAAATTCGTAAATTTCGAAGATTCTTCTCTGTCACTCAAACGAAGGCGTCATTAGAGTGAGAGAGACAAATCCTCGAAATTTACGAATTTCGTTTTTCGCGGTCGCTGGTCCGCGAGTTTCACTCTGTGGAATGAACTCTCTGCCGAGATTAGCCATTTTAATTCGGGGTTCTTCTCAAAATAGTATATTTCTAAAAGGTCGACAGCGTGCATATAAATAGGGTAACGATAGCTACATTGGCTACCTAAGTATGATCCGGTAGATCGCATACTACTATTATAGTAGACAAATATTTATTAAGTAAATAACCAAATTAGGGTCGTTATTAGTTAGCCTTGGCCTATGACTTAAACGTATGGTCAAAGGCCTTTAAGGACTAACCATATCGGCTTACCTTTAGTAATTTGCGTAAACTATCACCAATTATACGGTCGTGACGCTGAATACACAGTTTCATGTCATTACGTCAGAGACATTTAATAATACAGACCGTGCAATTTGAGGGCTTATCGTAAACATAAAAAAACCGTAAATTTCAGGCTTTTGTCTTTGTCACTTAAATGAAGTGAAGGTGTAATTGATTTTCGTTATTACTCTCAGTACGCCTACCGCGTTTTGCCTCTTTGTTGCACTTCTAAATTCGAACGTAAGTATGACAAGGCGACAACACGGCGACTATGATTGATGATAAGCCCCATGGTTTGGATGGAATGGCGCGCACGTCAGAAATTATGTCGAAGAAATATTATATGTGTCGGATTATTTTGATCTTCATACTTAAAAATAATTAATTCCTAGGATTTCAATACAAAAAAATGTCTAATAAAATTGACAGAGTCTGACACACTTCACATGTATTGACGTACATAATAAAGTCCAAGTATTTTTTTACTGTATTAAAAATAAAGAATGAATTGAAATCTATCATGTAAACTATTGGCTGTCAATATAAATTGGGAAAAACCACATCTGTTGTCACACAGTGTTTGTCTGCCGTTCCGGATAAATCTCAAGCAGATATCACAGATTAGAAGTCCTTATTATTTACTTGTCTCAAATAAACACCACAATCATTAGCCTAACAGATGGCTTAACGGGGAAATGGCCAATATTATAAGGTCATTAAGGGCGATTATCGCGTCACGATATAGGCAGGATTCAAGCACGCATGCGTTCTGAGGCGTTGAGCAATGTTTAGGTCAAAATATAAGTAGGTGTTGGTGACTAGGTACCTGATAATATTTTTGTTTAAAAAAAACATTGAGATTGGGAAAATTAAGTTGTTTCTGATTTTATACAGAGTGTAACAAAAATCTTGTTTATTTCCTTATAAATTTATGAGAATGTTTCTACTCCCTCTCACCAGAAGAGAATGTTTGTCTTTAAACGGATAACTACTATTTTTGTAATCTTGCTACATTGACCCTGTACTTATTTAGAATATACAAATATACATTTATATGATATTTTAAATTATCATGAACTTTTAAGTTCATGATAATTTGTATACATATTAAGTATTTAACTGACTTCAAAAAAATAAGGAGGCTCCTTCTCAATTCGACTAGATTTCTTTTTCTATGTAGAGTCTATAGTCTAGACTTAGATATAGGTTTGGTTAAGTAGATTAGTTAGATTTAATCCATGTATATAAATTGTAATTTTGAAAATAAATATGATTAAAAAATGTAGAGTAGTCAATGTAGAGTCACATTATATCACATATATTTTGGACTGAAATGTATAGGATCGTATACCTACTCTTTCCCACTGCGTACGCTTACCCCACGTGACTCTATGTTACTCTATCCTCGTAAGGCCCACCGTACTATTTTCTTTACCCTTGAAATATCGATAAACTTTTAATCGAATTCCAATTCAAAGTCAACGTTTCACTAATTTCCATTTCATCGAATAGTCATTACCTACATCGAAAAATTAAATGATGTATTTTTAAAATACCGATCTTTATTTTGAAGAAACATTATTTGCTAGTTCCTACATTTCATAGATCTTTATTTTATTTAAGATCCTTATACTTACATGAAAGCAATAAACGATATGATTATGATTATGATACTTTATCATTGAATACTTTATCGTTTATTGTAAATTTTATATGTTTGAAAATCACATGTAATAATTATCATTCTATGACGATTTCAATGCAACTTTTTTTGTGAGCACCTATTATGACGCTACGCTCACTTTGCTCGCTCCGCTATAAGTGGTCATAAAACAAACCTAACCTACAATGTCGTAACAGATGGGCTTACCATAGAAAAAATCAACTGCGAAAGACTCTGATTGACACGGGATTCGAACTCGCTTCCTCTGGATTGCCAGTCCAACGTGCTTCCAATTACACCAGACTAAAAACCTAACCTAACCTAGTGTACCTAATGTAATTCAGTATAAAATGAAACAGCTGTATCATGATGAATCGAAGAAATAAACAGCTACGTTATGATGGTCTGTCTCTTGTATAGTTTATTAAATAAATTTTCATGCATATAAAAATCCAGGGTCCTTAGCCAAGTTGCCAATCGCTAGCGCTTAAACGTCACTCGTAAGCGAAAGGCAGCTAACAGTCTTTGTCGCACTAATATGCAAGAGTGACAGAGAGGGAAAACTACGATACGCTACCAAGCGCTAGCGATTGGCAACTTGGCTAAGTACGTGTATCCTAGTAATGTTGTTCTAATAATTGTTTTAATATGTATCTAATGAATAGTACAGATAATATTTGTATTAAATATTCTATGAAACGTTTTCGATGAAAATTATTGACTTGTCTTTATGTGTATGTCGAATATTAACATAGAATTGCCAAACATTTAGAAGGAAGTGACGCTCTGAATATTTCCCATGGTCTTCAAATGGAAAGTAAGATCGTTATGGAGTGATTCATAATACGAGTTAAGTAATGGTTGCAATCTGCATACTGTAATTAAAGGTTAATATATAGTTAACAAATACTTTTAGAATTATAACTAACGTGAGACCCTAACATATTATCGAACCGGGTTACTCACGTATTTAAGTAGATGATTGGTCTTTCGACCAATTAAGAGGGTCCTCGTCCGGAACATCCTCGGCTAAAGCCCGACGCGTACTGCGGGCCTGCGCCCTGACAAACAGTTTGCTTAAAAAAATCACTTTGATAGGATGTTGATTTACTATTTTCTTTATACAATACTTAGTACTTAAGTAGTTATTACATAAACTTCAGGTATGAAATAAAAATCATCTGATCAAAATATTTTTTTTAAGACTCCGTACCCTAATAGCGAACAATGAAAGAAAAAAAAATATGACAAGCAAATATAAAAATAAGAGAAACGTAATAAAATGAACAAAAATAGTCACGAAGTGCGAATAAAATCATTATAGTACCAAATGTAATGTAATAAACATTATGGTACTCACTGTGTAAAGTTTTTGTAAATTCTTAAATTATTTTCGAGTCGAATTTTAAAATGTATACACATCTTCCTCCTAAATCCATTGCATAAAGGTTAAAATTTGTATAGGTAGGTACATATTTAGAAACTCAGCTTTTTCTCATTAAACGATTTTCTTACGCTAACCGATGTACCTTCTCTCACCATAAGTACCAACATATTTTCAAGACAAGTGCACTCCTTTAAGTGCAACAGCTGTATATTTAGAATCAAATACTGATAACAACAATGTGTACTTATAGTGGGTACTTGGATGCTCCTCTAGGAGCAGTGGGTGCAAATAAATCGGGCGTTGAACTTACAAACCAGATATCCTGGCTTCGAATCCTGGCTCTTACAGACGTGTAGCCGTAACATGAGCCGCCGCGGCGTTTTTTTCGAGCGTTTACTTTTTTTTTAAGTGGCTTTCACTTCTCGGTTTTCTTTCCGAGGTGGATTTTGCCAATGACAACGTTTCTTGTCGAAAAATGTTCGGTGAACTGAGAATTTTGGTTTTTGGGAAGGAAAAGTGTAGGAGTCCTGAAATGCAAAACTGTTATTTCGACATCACAGACAAAGAGCGTTTACAGTCTGGCAAAAAAGAGTAGAAATTAAAAAGTAGCAACATCGTAGTGTCGTCCCTTTCAAAACAATATGCGTGAGAAAACGGGACGGCACTACAATGTTGCCACTTTTTAATTTCTACTCTTTTTTGCCAGACTGTACTTTGTATTCGGCTCGGTCGCGCCTATGACAGATGTCAGTGATTGGATGACAGTGTCTTCTAGTTCAAATGGGCTTCACTGAAAATCAGCGTCACCTAGTGAGTTTCACTACAGGGACTGCTGACATGGACATCATGCTGAGAGAAGACCTTTTAGCGCAATTCAATATTCACCAGTTTTGAACGTTGTTGTATCCAAGCAAATTTTTGTTTTGTGCTAATAAACCAGGCGCGGATCCAGGACTTCGTTGAGGGGGGGGCACTGCGATCCAGGGCTTCGTTGAGGGGGGGGGCACTGCCCTATGATATGATAGTATTTTACACTTCAAACACCACCTAGCCATACATAAGTCCAGCGTGAGGGGGGGGCAAGTGCCCCCATTGCCCCCCCCCCCCTGGATCCGCGCCTGTAATAAACATTTCTTATTTTTATTCTTACTCTTATTAAACGCAAGTACGAGCGGTAGCCATACCATCAGTTGGAAAGTAAAGGATAGGCACCAGATTACGTATTGAGAAAAACCTAACGATATCGATATAATTTGCAAATGCATGGTGCTCATGGTACTGCTATGGGATGGATAGAAATAAACGCGTGTTAATGACGTAGCGGCAGCTCATGGTAGGCAATCTAAACTTTAGACACTGGAGCAAATGTAAATTATCAGTTGTTCATTTGGATTTGGACCACGTTACAACGTGATACAGCATAGAATTGTCACTTAATTTTGTATGTCTGCTACCTGTGAGGTGACAGCAGTAAGAATACATTTGTCAGCATCCCAACTCTTCCCGCGGGAGTCGTAAGAGTCGACTAAGGGATTGAAGTGTCACTGACCATTCTTTGATTTGATTGATGACAGCAGCGTCATCATAGTGGACACAACTGCGATCGCCAATCCGCTTCCCCAGCGTGGTGATTCTGGGCATTTACCTCCTAATGCGTCTATACGCATAGCTTGTAGGAGAGGCCTACGTCCACTAGCATAAGATAGGCTGATGATGTGGGTTACCTTACCTGTGAGTGGCTATAAGTATGTATTTTAAAACTATTTATTAATGTACGGAATTGCGATACATAGTTGAATTAATAATGTTTTCATCACACTTACTGTCTAAGCGCGCCATTGCTCACGCGTAGCGGGAGTAATACAAAAGTGATATTCCCTAGGGAGTAATAGAAATGTTAGTACGTCATTTAATAATATTATGTCTTAAAACCTATTTTTTTGTCGGCAAGTGTGATGAAAAACATTGTATGCATCACGGTAGGTAAGCGGAATACTAACTCGAGTCATAAAAGCTCTCCGCCTAACGGCGTCGGGCTTCAACACTCTCGTTAGTAATTCCGTACTTACCTCCCTTGATGCACAATATACTATTATTTTAACTAGGTAGGTAGAAACATTGAAAAGGAGAGTACCTAATTGGGGATTTCTCCGAGCGTCTGAATCGCCGTGACTTCGGTGGCATCATAACTACTCGATTTCCGTGGATATTTCATTTTTTTTATATATTGGTAGTTGTCAACTGAAAAAAGTCGCCTCCATAATTAGGCGAACTAAACTGACAGCTAATAATGATACCAGACATAGGAAAAAATCAATAGTGATAGGTAATGTCGATACGGAAATATCGATATAAACTTGTACGGCCTTTCTTAGGACATGTAAGTATATTAACGTATCTTCCTCGCTCTTGTCTAGGGGTGTAACGAATATCCCATGTTGAACATTCGCAAATACGAATGCAAATAAGAATAACTGCTATACAGTTTTCGTTACACCGCTACCATTGTCATAACAATTATGTGTCAAAAAGGTAACGTAATTTGAATTATCATGAGAAATACGTAACATATTATTACGGTTTCACACATGTGAAATAATATTTTGATAACTTTATAAGTACATAATATTTAATCACTATTCTCTTTTTAACATTTATTTTACTTACAAATTTGCTAAATTTTTAAATCAGATATTTCTAAATAAGTACAGAATGCAATTTGACTAATTATCTGGTTTGAATTTAATTTTTAAATGTCGATAATGAACAACACTAGCAAATTTGTGGCAACATTGGCGTGCATTGAACTGTCAAGTTAGTTCGCCTAATTTTGGAGGCGACTTTACGTTGTCAATATATCCAAAAGTTCTTGCATCTCTCACGGGATTCGTGAGATAAGGCTGCCACCGAAGTCACGGCGGTTGAAACGCTCGGAGAAATGCCCAATTAGTGATCGATACACGACTACTCGTATACCGAGATGTATCGACTAACCTCATTAAAATGAAGTAAACTGGAAAACTAAATTCGTGTTTTTCCACAATCGCCGACAAATAAAGCGTTGAAAAATACCTGAACACGGCTTTATTGCCTTAACAACAGAAGCAGATATTTTTGAGAACTCCGGACGCTACGATATATCTGAATACACCTTACGCGCATTTTGTATAAATTCATCTCAGTTTTCAGCAATCACACTGCATTACCACACTCAACCTATACTGTCACTTTCGTACCCATACAAAAACAGCTAAGGCCTAATTCTCAGGTCATTTGATAGCTAATCGGTAAGTCTCACCTCATACGAACTAGACAAACACTTTCGCTATCCATTAGTTCCGCTATTTTCCTATTTCCACGACCTTTGGCGCGTGACAGCCACAGATTATAAGCTACCACAGATTAAACCAGTGGTTTTCAAACTGGGGGACCCGCCCCCCTAGTGGGTGTAGAAATCTTTCAAAGCTAGAGACGCTGATGTGGTTGAAATAATAGTAATAAATAAATATCATGTCAGCCTCCGTAGCCTAGTTGGTAGTGATCCTGCCTACGAAGCTGGAGGTTCCGGGTTCGAATCCCGGCGAGGGCATTATTTGTGTATTTATTTATCACAAATATTTGTTCCTTGGTCATGGCTGTCTATGTATTTAAGTATCTATATGTATCTATCTATTATATATATCGTCGCCTGGTACCCACATCACAAGCCTTAATTGAGCTTACCGTGGGACTAAGTCGATTTGTGTAAGATGTCCCAAGATGTTTATTTATTATTATTTATTTATTATTCATGTGTCGTGGGACATCCCCATCTACTCAAAACGACGTAGTCTCACTTTCATGTAGGTATGATAAGCTCAATTGTGACTTGTAATGTGTACTAAAGCGACAATAAAATATTAAAATAGATAGATCCATATAGATAGATAGTAAAATATTTTATTTTTCTGTAACTTATTTATAAATTACCCGAATTAACGCTGCATGCCGTATCTAAAAAATTCTGACAAACTTCGTAACATAATTTCTATATTGATTTTCACTTCCTTATTTACTTCAGCGGTGATGCTTAACTGATTCCCGTGGAATCCAAAAATTCTGAATTCTTAGGGCCGTAATATTTTGAATTGTATATTTATCTCATAAAGTTGCTTACCTAGATGGCTACTGCTTTTATGCATCAGCGAATTTTAGGAAACATACATACATAATTCGGTTCATTCATTATCTCTTGTGGGTTCTTATATTTTAAGAGAGGGGGTGCGTTATAAAGAAAGTTTGAGAAACCCTGGATTAAACCAAGTTATCATTCTTACTCAATTGACATTGTCAATTACTATTATACGCTTTCTAGCGGCTTTTTATTGGCAATTACGTTACGTGATTGAGCGAATTTTATGGTGCTCTTAAGTTTTATTTGTTTTTAGGAAAGGCGTAAGATTTTTTACCTTTTTGATATATTTTAATTATATTTTTGTTTTTTTTTTACATCTGATAGTGACATAAACGTTGCAGTTGTTTTGTTTGACGGGTTTTTTTAAGGGATCACACCTCCGAACCATATACAAAACAATTATAGTACGATTTAAAACGGGGTATTGAAATGAAACACGAGACATGCTAGCCCCCTAGGTGTACAATATTCTTATGACATCACACAAGAATGCAATAAGTTGGTACCCATTATAATACGGCCAATTGATATTCAAGTTTAGTCGTAACGTGTAAGAGGAAAACAAACAGAATTAACCTACTTATAGTCTTTCGATACTTGAATAAAGTGAAACCAAATATGTAAAAAACTATAATAAAAAATCTTCACATTACGTATAAATAATTATAAGGTGACAAGGTGAAATGGATTTCATTAAAAAAAATGTAAATACTCGTACATTTCATTGATCTGATATGAAAAAAATATGTGTTAATTTGGTTAAATACGATCTCAAGACACTGTAGTTATTCAAAAAAGGCCGGAGCGATTATGTACAAAATAGTTTTATTTTAAAGTATTCTATAATTCGTGATTTTTTTTCATATTTTTGTGTTTAGATAAGTATTAAAGTGACTAGTGTAAATAATAAAAATACTGCATATTCTTTTTTATACAACCTGCATCTATTTTTCTACTTCATAAAAAAACATTAAACTACGAATAGAAAGAAAGAAAAAATATTTATTGTCACTAACAACACAAATTATGCCGTGTTTACATGTTCATAATAAAGTTATAAAACTTACAACATTTATTGTGTGACGCTATACAAAAAAAGTGACAAAAGGAGAGTCTCAGCTGGGTGGTACCATGCCGTAGGTACTAACGCTATTCAGTTTAGGTTCAGGGAAAGGGACAGAGACATACGACTCGTATAGCCTTGTCCCTTTTTGTCGACCTAAACTGAATTGCATTAGTACGTCATGGTGACCCCCCAGGGTGCTTAGACAAGTTGCCAATCGCTAACGCTTAGTCGTCAATCGTAAACGAAAGGCAGCTAACTGTCTTTGTCGCACTAATATGAAAGAGTGACAGAGGGAAAACTTCGATACGCTACCAAGCGTTAGCGATTGGCAACTTGGCTAAGCATCCTGAGCGGCATGCTTTCAGCGCTGGTTGGCAATCTGCGACCATATATAACATGGACGTCTAACGCCAGCTCAAAAATGCCCCCAAAAGCAATTGTTCAATTGTGCCAAGATGGGCAGGACATAGAGCTTTTCTTAACACCGCGCATATTTCGGCGCAATATTTTTGACAAATGTTTATAGAATCTAGCCAATCAAAACTTTGATCGACCAATCACAACTATTTTTAAATGGCGGTTTAAGTTTTTTGTAGGTTGATATTGACATTCATTACCGTGATGCATTAAAGAGGGGGTGACACTTGTCAACTAAAATTCAGGACCGTTTTTGAAAGGCAATTTAATATGGCGTGCGGCTTCCATGTTTTATTTGTTCGTAGTTGTCAACCTACCCACTTAACTATGGCTAGTGGTTATCATAGTCGCACATCCGAGCGAGGTTGCTGTACTTCCCGTACACGGACTGGAACAGGTCCCAGAAAGCCATCCTCTCCTTCTGGAACCGGTCTTCCATGACCAGCTCGGCGCCTATGTTCATGTAGGGCCTGGTGCTTTCCGTCACGGGAGTCCATCTGACTGGGATCAGGTCTGAAGTCTCCGGCGTGGGGTTTCTGAAACAGAAATTGAAGAATTCTGAATTTGACATTGTAAATATTAGACTGAAATGTTCTCTTGGTATTTTCATAAACAGTAAATAGTAGGTACATTTCGATACAAGTGCAAAAAGAAACGAATGAAACGAGGGCGACAATCACCCGAGTTGAACAAGAAGTTTTTACACGTGTATCGAACGACTTTTTTCATAACAAGTACCTTAAAAAAAGAGAAAAATTTACGCACGCTAAGCGTGCGCAAAGTTTACTTTTCCGCACTAGTTAGGAAACTGTGCCTACGAAAGAAAAATGAGGAGGTACGTGTACAACGCTACTTGAAAAGGAGACCTCGACCTAGCTACCTACGTACTTCGTTTTGGGAAATACTTCAGATAATTTTGACTACTGTCGATAATACTGTTTCTTTGGATAAAAATTACAAGATAACGTCACTTTTCAAGATGCTATACGTCATCAGGTCATCACAGCTGTCTTGATATGGCGATAGTAGCAATAATGATAAATATCAAACAGTCTCTGCATGGCTAACAATACTCTACAGGATTTATAAATTCTTACCCGTATTTAACAAAGTTGGCCCATAGAGTAGTAATACGGTCAGTCACGATTTGGCTGGCCTCTGATCTTGCCGCGGCACCCATGTTAAACAAGTACTCCAACTCAGCTGAGTGGGACGCACCGTCTGAACTTGGACCCTCTACATAGCTGAACACATACTCGTAAACTGGATTGGCATCATCTTTAATCAAACTCGTTATTGTGTCTTGAATGGGGTGATTAAACTCAAAATCGGTTTGGTAATCAGCTGCTTCTGTTTTAACGGCGTCTGAAATAGCCTTATCTCCGATATAGAAATGTCTCACTATCTCTGCAATCTTTTCTAGCTGATCTTCTTCCATACTAAACTTATCTTTGAGTGTCTCGTAGAAGAAGTCTTTACTGTAAAAATCATCACCATACATATTAGTCACACTTTTAAATTCCTGATCGGTATTACCAATGAGAATTGGAGTATTTCTAATTTTTCTCCGATTTGACAGCGCGTAAGGTTCGCTATCCACAATAATATCGACGCCACTGAAAGATTTTTCTTTGCACGGTTTAAAATCGATGTTTAAATCTTTAGCCGCGCCGGTGACCAGACTGTGGTGAGTTTGAGCTAAAAACTCCAAAGCTTGTTGGTTGTCGGTAGTATTTAGACCCAAGTAATTTGCCAGGTTCACTGCTGCGTCCGGGTCTCCCGGAGTAAAAAAGTATGGGCTAAGGGGGGTTCCACTTTCCGCTATAACTTTATTGAATAATTTATCCTTAGATGAATATAATTGTAGTAGAACTGATCCAGATCCCGCGCTTTGCCCTGCCAATGTAACATTGTAAGGATTGCCACCAAACGCTGCAATATTATTTCTGATCCATCGCAGTGCTGCATATTGATCTTTTAATCCTTGGTTTCCTGGCACTGCTGGGTCGTCGAGACACATAAAGCCATACGGTCCCAAACGGTAGTTGATCGTAACAACAATAATACCCTGTTTAACTAAGTTGGGTGGCTCGTACTCGTTGGCACTTCCTCCATTAAAGCCACCACCATGGACCCACACGAGAACTGGCAGAGGATTTAGAGTGCTCGCTCTACTTGGTACATATATACTTAATTGTAGACAGTCAAGAGTTTCATCATCTGAATTAGACGAAATTGCCATGGAGCCGAAAGCAGTTTGAGGGCATTTCTTCGAGTTGTCATAGGCGTTAAATATTTCTTCTTCAAATTCCGGAGCTGCTCCAGCAGGCTTAAAAAAATAAATCATTAGACCTTAAATAAACAAAAGCATTTACAAATGATTAGGTATTTTGTGCTTACCCCAAATGGCTCGTTTAAATCCACAGTGGCATATGGAATTCCTAAAAATTTTGAATAATCGCCATCACTGGCTTTGATTCCTTTCACCAGGCCCTGATTGATTAACACTAAGGGATCTATTCTTTGTACAGCACCATGGGAATTTACAAAGAATAAAATATTAAGCCATATCAAGGCCTTCATTGTGAATTTCTTCAATTGCCTTCGACACTCTAGATGCAACTGCCGTCGTGTTTCGAGACATCATTTATCTGGACATTTTGAATTGATCCATGGCATCTTATCTTGCTCTAGAGTACTTCGATAGCAATGGATCTTAGCGACACTTACTTATCTTGATAACATATTCGTATGCGTATTGTCAAGTGCAATCATGTTAAGGTTGCTCGTATTGGGTTTTTTGACTAACTAGTCACTAAACTACACTAAATAGTCATCATTGCTTTTAAACTATTTGAGTTATGTTTAAGGACACTGCAATGCATTACTGTTGCAGATATATTTTACGTTATACTATAAGTAATTTGTTTTTTGCATTCAAGATGAATAATATGACGAGATCTGAAAAATGACTTTGTGTTTGCATGATGAAATGACATATTATGTATGCGTGCATTACTCTTTTTGTGGCCTTACGATATCCGTAGTTTTGTTGCTAGTAACACTATCCACAAAGCTTGGTTCGAATCCCATTACGGGTATTTTTGCGAGTATATCACAGATGTTCCTGGGTTATGATTGTATTCCATGTATCTAGTTACATATAATATACCTATGTATATTATAGTAATATGAGCAAATCTCAAATGTTTTTACATTTGGATCACGTCTTCTATATTGATTAAAATTGCTACATTCCATGATGCTGAGCAAGATCCACCACATTTTCCAAAATATCTCAGAAAGTTTGTATGGAACATTAACAGGGAAATTGCAGCATTTTGTCGTACAATTCGAGTTTCAATAATTAGTATCTACTATGTCAACTTGTCAAACTCCTATTTTGGGTCAGGATTCAATTTTGTCGATAGTAAATTTTTGAGAAATTCTCATTTACTCACCATAACACCAGGTCTTATGGACTTACCATCAGCCTAAGGGCGATTTGTGCAAAATTATCTATTTATGGTCTATACTTGTTTTGTTTGTCAGCCTCCGTATCCTAGTTGGTAGTGACCCTGCTTACGAAGCTGTAGATTCCGGGTTCGAATCCCGGCGAGGGCAATATTTGTGTAGTTATTTATCACAAATATTGGTTCGTTGGTCATGGCTGTCTATGTATTTAAGTATCTATATGTATCTATCTATTATATATATCGTCGCCTGGTAGCCACATCACAAGCCTTATTGAGCTTACCGTGGGACTAGGTCGATTTGTGTAAGATGTCCCAAGATATTTATTTATTTATTATAACATCAGGTCTTATGGACTTACCATCAGCCTAAGGGTGATTTGTGCAAGATTATCTATTTATGGTCTATATTTGTCCACAGCTCTCCTCTTACTACTGGGGATCCTGCTGGGCACATGGGTGGTGTACGGGGTGGTACGCTTCATCATGTCTAAGGTCTGGAGGACCGGGAAGCTGCGGTATGGAGACAAGGAGCTGGCCATCCAACAACGGCTTCGTGCCCTTGACACGTTCAGGGGGTAAGTATCACATCACACATCATCAGACTATCTCAGTCCACAGCTCGACGTTAGGCCTCTCCCATTAACTATGCGTATAGACCCATTAGGAGGTTAATGCCTAAATCGTCACGCTGGGCAAACGGATTGGCGGTCGCAGTTATGTGTCCGCTATGATGACGCTGCTGCCCATCATCAATCTTCTATTGGTCAGTGACACTTCAATCCCTTAGTCGGCTCTTACGACAACTACGGAAAGAGTGGGGTTAAGTATCATTGAGTTGATGCATGATTTTCATACTTGTTCCATGGAAAACGTTGTACTTGTGTAGAAAGACCATCTTAACACGTTTTTCAGTTGGGATCATGACCACGTAACACCCTGTATAAAGTATTATTAAGTTTCTTGTAATGTGATGAAAATAGGGTTGAGAGTTTAACACAAAGGCGGCTAACTATTTTATATCAATTTGAAATCGTACCGGGAAGGGTTTGTATAGGTATTCCTCAGATGCGAAATGTGTGCGACCTAGCTCTATCAATGTGTAGGTACCTAACATATTTAGATATCGAGATGACAGATGAAATTCCGTTACATCTTATCTTATCTTATCTTATTAGGTGGGGCCCTTACGGATACACTTCGACCCATTGGGATCTTTTGTGTAAAATTCCGTTACATCACTCCATCGTCACGTTAATGTGATAACAGTCATCATTGAGAAATAAAACTGACAAGTTATATGAGCTTACTCATTACAGAAGCCAGCGTTTAACAATCTAATTTCCCTACACCACTATAGAAGTGAAATATTAGGCGAGGGGAAGATAATAACACCACTGTGGTCAGTTACGTAATGATTATTTATTAATAAAATGTGAGTCTTTTATAAAATGTATTCTATATAAAGAATAAATTATAGAATACATTTAAATTGTGTAAAGACAAAGGAATGCCGCTGTATCGGATTACAAAGAGCGCCGCTATTACCGTTGAAGCATAAAAATAAATACAGTTAATTGTAATAATTGTCTATTTGCCGACACACAGCTGATCAGCTGTGTGCCTACACATCACTACACAACTATGTAGCCTACACATCACTACAGAAGTAATTTACTTATGGAAAATGAGGAGTATAAGTCTTACCCCAAGATTACTTTCAGAAATACTTAAACATTCACTTTTTCTAAAGAAATTCTAAAAAGAGAATTTTCTTTTCTGTGAGTTTGATAGTCAGAAAAGAGTTCTAACTATCAAACCATAGCCTTCTTGCGATTCCAACAACGCGTACTGTGGCTCGCCAAACATCTCCTCTTCATCGAGCTCTAAGATTTTTGAATGCGCTTCTATCATGGGCACCTAAATGCAATCTGTTTGCAAGCCGATGGGCACATGTGTGTAGCGTAAACAGGGTGCTTAGCCAAGTGGCCAATCGCTAGCGCTTAAACGTCAATCGTAAGCGAAAGGCAGCTAACTGTCTTTGTCGCACTAATATGCAAGAGTGACAGAGAGATAAAACTACGATACGCTACCAAGCGCTAGCGATTGGCAACTTGGCTAAGCACCCAGGGCTGGATTTAGAGGTTGAGAGGCTTCGGGGCAACAACGGAGTGGAGGCCCCCTGGCCTCCAATTATTTTCCAAATAAAGTAGACAATTTTTTTCAGTCAAGTTTTTCAATAAATGTTTTTTTGTGGAAACAAGTATAGATTGTTTCATTATTTAACAAACATATAAATATATAATCGGAAACGAGAATTATCTGAAATTAAGTTTTAGAGTTAACGAACGGAATCTTTCGAGCTTTTTTCGCCGAAAAATCGTTGATGATTTCGCTGAAATACAGTTCCCGGAATAGATTACTTACTTTCAATACTCAAAAAAAAAATGTTTACTAGTGTTTATAAATTGGAATAAAAAAAAAATCGAAATCTATTGTGGGGGCCCTTCTTTTGTGGAGGCCCCGGGGCTGTGGCCCCGGTTGCCCCCCCTTAAATCCGGCCCTGAGCGTAAACATAAACAAGTAGGTAAGTCTGATCTCAAGTGGGTACTGCGAGGTAATGGATGATAGTGGTATATTATAATGATGTTTTGTATCAAAGTGTTGTGTAGTTTTAATTGTACGTCGACGTCAAAGATATCATTACAGTTTAAATGCCAAAAATATATTTACACGACCTTAACGTCAAGGCAATAAAGTCGCGTAAATATATTTTTGTCACATAAACCGTAATGATATCTTTGACGTCGACTGTACAGTGCTTTAGTCTATACTGGCATACAATGGCATACCTACTGTATATTGTTTGTTTGAATAAATAAAATAAATTATAAATATTAGATGTCATATACCAAAAAAAAAACGACCAAGATCACCCAATGTCCGAGGTGGGGACCCACGTACTCAGCTTTCGCGGCTGATGCCTGTACCCCTCGGCCACTCGGTCTTAGCAACCACCGGTCAAATTTCTCGGGTATATGCAATCCCTTACAAGGCTAGGCGCCTTTGACTTTACCCACCTCGGACATTAGGTGATCTTGGTTTAAGTAGTGTGACTACTGGGGAAAAATAAAAAGTACAAATCAAAATATTTAGTATTTTTTGTGTTTTCGCAATACGTTAAATAAAATAACATAAAATATTTTTTTCCAGGATGGCGATAGTGTTCATGATCTTCGTAAATGATGGCGCCGGTGGCTATTGGTGGTTGGAGCATGCCACCTGGAACGGGCTGACGGCAGGGGATCTGGTCTTCCCCTCGTTCCTGTGGATTATGGGGGTTTGCATACCTCTGTCCGTGAAGGGGGCCTTCGCGAAGGGGGTGCCTAGGTGGAAGATCTTCATGCATATCGTCAGGGTAAGTGAATACTCAATTATTGAAATTATAACGTAGTTACAAGGTGCTACAGAGAATGTTACAGAACTTTATAACCCTGTTGGGCATGAAATGAATGCATTTTTTACTTATTTCGGTAAATTTGCTGGTGGTAGGACCTCGTGAAAGGTCCGCCCGGATAGCTACCACCGTCTTACCACCCATTAACCTGCCGTTAAATATAAATAGCAGTGTTTGCACTGCTGTTTCGGTTTTGGAGGTAAGATAGCCTGTGTAATTACTGGCATAGAAAGAGGCAATCCATCTAAGTCCTCAGGGTAGGCAGCGCTTAGGCGATTTTTTGGTCACTATGTCCATGGACCTCAGTTCCTGCTTTCCATCAGATGGGCTGAGAGCTCAGTTGTCTACCTTCGTCATATAAAAAAAAAAATTGTAGTGACAGGCACAATGTCATAGGACCGAATAAATGAACGTTCTTATTTTAAAGATACTTGGAGTTACGCATTTTAAAGATACTTTGAGTTACGCATTTGTTTGGCTACAGTTAGTTTACATGCTCTTAGGACAGCTCTTAGCATTTGATGCCTGTCAACTAAAATTGGTTTCACGCTAAGAGTAAAATTGTATTCCTGGCTAAGAGTAAAATATTTATTCGAAGAAACATATCAACAAATTGACTAAATACAAAGGCTTTCAGAAGGTAGCCGGTCAGAAATACCATGGAGGACAATTCGAAGACGCTTAATTTCATCACTTGCAACATGCATCGCGCGTATATAATATAACTATACTATAGTGTTTATAGTTAATGCGACAAGTGACCTTTCTCACTTTGGAATAAAAGGTTTCAACGGTATTTTATGCCTCCGTCCAAATTGCTTTTGTTATCCATATTGCACAGAACTTAAATAAAATTTCGGATATTTCCAAGTGAATACAACACTTACACCTACTTAATTCGGATTCAATCTACTTACTTTTTTACTTATAATTATACCTCTCCTGAATGTACTACACTCCTAATTCTGTTTTTCTACTAATATTAAGAATAATGCCCCTATTTACGTACCCTATTATAACTTGTGACGAAAATTACGGATTTTAATGTGCATTTCGCTACCATACTTTTATGATCGGGTTTGAAGTATAGGTTTGATCAAAATAAACTCAGTAATGAATATCTAAATTAACCTGTTTTTTAATAACCGGGTTAGCATTAGTCATCGAGGTTATTACTTGTCTTTCACGCCTTATTGATATTGTTAGGTAACCTTGCAATAATTCGGCGATATTTTAATTTTATGACAAGTTATTATGCAAATATGTCGATATAATAGAGCATACTATCCGTATTTATGCATTTATAACTTGTGACGAAAATTCTGGATGTTAAGTAATTGCGCATTTCGCTACCATACTTTTATGAGCAGGTTTGATCAAAAACAGAAACAGACCAATGAATTCACCGGATTTCTCATACAACCTGCAGGACTGAGGTTCGCTAACGTCATCAAAACATGCGATCGCAGTTCGCACAGAGATTAGGTCAAGCTATGTCGATTATTCGCTTCCGAAAAACATTTATTTCGTAATCATTAGAGCCGTTCTTAATGCCCTGAAATAAACAAATATATAATGGTTATATTTATAAGAATGTCGATTAGTAGTTGCTAACTAGTCACTGTTTTAATCGTGTACTTCAACAGATAAAAATTCTAACTAACCTGAGACTCAAACTTATTTAAATATTTATCAAACGGTTTACTCACGTAGGTAATTTAAGTCGATAATTGCTCGACATGCTGCGATCCATTTAGAGCATCCTCTAAATGTCGAGCAATTATCGACTTAAATTACGTGAGTAACCCGTTCGATAAATATTTAGATAAAAAATCATCAAGCCAATGTTTATACTTATAAATCTTGTTCGACGTAATGTTCTAGTAGACTGACTTAAAAATTACATTCCTTACCAACCAATAGTGAATCTGCAGATGTTGCAACCTGTACAGATTTAATACATAATCGGTTCGCAATGCGGTTCCCTCTTGTTATGTAAGCTGACCGGTTCCGCAGGATGGCGCGATGACCTTTGGGAGCTTGCGCCTGCGCATTGCGAAACGGATCATATTGGCGACGAGAATAATACAGACTATCACTTGAGTAGCCGTTAATGTAAACAAACCTTTCATACTGTCTTTAGTTTCCGTTATGGCACTTGTGGTTGAAACCCTCGGGCCTTGGTCGTCAGACACAAAGAAACTCGTGAAAGAAATTTCTAAAAAACTGATCGGTGTGTCTGGCGACCTACGGGCAGGGTCGTACTTCGCCCAGAGGCTCAGTTTAGCCGTACAAACAGGCCATGCGGCGAGCGATCTGGGAACTATGCCCCAGGCCACATTAGGGTTTTTCGATGTGTAATAATGTTGTGTATTTTGATACCTAATATGTACAAGTCTCAAAACAATAATAAAACGATAAAAAAGTTTCCGTTATACCTCATCAAAAATTTCAATAAAGAAAAAAACTACGTCTTTTCAAAATCCGTACGTTTCTTTGTTGGTAGATCTAGGAATAGGTACTTATGTATCAATTTTAGTTTTATTGGGTAAATAAAATGTACTAGTATATATTCATGTGATCATTATGTGATTATGATGATATTATATGCGTTTGTGTATTCGTTATTTATTTATGATCGAGTACATCCATTGCTAATTTTTTTTACTTAACTTCTTTTCTTTCAATGGTTTTAAAGCGACACCTACAATATTTCTTCTATGTCTTGAGGCAACCTTGAGGTTGACTGGTAGAGAATGCCTTATAGCATAATATATTCCTATTTTAGTATAACTTTTCTTTTCTGTTATAAATATAAATAAAATAATGAATCTATAGTTAACTCTTACCTACCACATCAATATCCTACAATGCCACAAGGGCCAATCTTAGATATAGGTTAGGTTAAGTAGATTAGTTAGATTTAATCTATGTACATAAATTGTAGTTTTGATATCCTACGCATATTTAGATTTCCTAAAGGAAATTTCTTCTAAGACAGGAGCCTGTAAATTGGTGATTGGACATCAGAGTTGTGGTACGCCATCAGATCCATATTTATCAAAGCAAACAAATTATAATTATTAATTGTAAATATGCTGGCTAAATACAAATACGTCCATATGAGGACCTGCAGTCTTTCTAGTACGTATTTGTCTTTCTGTGTATAAAGTTGTATAATAGTCTGTGATAACATTGTAATAATAAAATAACTCACAATAGATCGGTTTTTGCCATGGGAACGTCATTGTTTGCATATTAATGTCAGTATAGTCTGATGTAACTGGGGTAAGGAGGCTTGACACATTTCCCTTGTGAGCTTTGGGTGAAAAACAATTACATTGCACGGACTGTCAGTGTAGCTAGCAATAAGTTCATAAACTGTTGGGATTTTTTTCATAATCAGGATGCTTAGCCAAGTTGCCAATCGCTAACGCTTAGAAGCGTATCGTAGTTTTCCCTCTCTGTCACTCTTTATGATATTAGTGTGACAAAGCAGGTAGCGGCCTTTCGTTTGCGATTGACGATTAAGCGTTAGCGATTGGCAACTAATCGAAGAGTACCTATTTGGGTTTGGTAACTAGTCTAAAACTCGAATGATAATCATTTAATAATTTTCAGTAAATTACCATTGGACACATACTCAAAGTTTGACATCGGTAACTATGAAATTTTGTAATAATCACCTCAAAACTTCGAAATCAAATGTCAAAAAATTGTTTGAAACTTTGGAGTTTATCCATGTTATTGCGAATAATGACGCACATTTGTTCAATATCTGGTACAATTGTCATCATAAAGTACCAGTTACAGTGGGTAAATTCCAGGTAGGTACCTTATTTATAAATACAGGAACATTATGAATTATTATTTGATTTTCGCTCCAATGTATACAGTATGTATCACCTAGTAGAGCCAAGAAAGAAACACATTAATATTTAGATCATACTGAACAACTTTTACTATGGGGCCAAACCCGAATTCACGAAAAATTTTTTGACAGTTTCATACATTTTGATTGCGTGATCATGAACACGTTGTATGGGAGAGTAATTTTTTTTTCGCGAATTAGAGTTTGGCCCCATAGTAAAAGTTGTTCAGTATGATCTAAATATTAATGGGTTTCTTTCTTGGCTCTACCAGGTGATACATACTGTATAGTCCATTCATTTCACGGGAAACTCCCAAATCGTTCAATTTTTTTTAGATTCTACTACAAAACTAGAATATTTTTAATGCTTTTAATTTTTTTATACTAACAGGCAAATATTTTCTCAAGAAAAATCTAAAATAAAAATTACGTAAACCTATACTTAGCACATACCTACAAATAAATATGCACTTTTATTGAAAATTACGTTGCTAAGTATCACAGTCCAAAATAATTGTTTGATAGGTTATTTGGACAACATTTTCTTCGTTAAGGAATGTGCAGAACTGTTTGCACATGCGTGGTATTGGCATGGTATAGCAAACAAGCACACGGGCCAGGTAAGCAATTATCGTTGGACACCAGCGAAGTTTCAAGTGCGATGCCGGAAATACGGTACAAATATTCAAAATAGCCTTTATTCTATCAATATTTTCTTGAAGGTTTGGTAGAAGATCACTAAATTCACTAATAATGTGACTTAGTTTTCATTATAAATCAATATACGATTATTAACTCTCGTTTGATTTCATAATTCATATAAAGTCATTTGTAGAAAGTTTTTGTCAATTATTTTCAATAAAACGTCACGTAGGTAGGTACTATACATTGTTTACCTTATTTCTAATGCTACAAAACAGTATGACACTGCTCGGAAACACAAGACCAACATGTCGGAACAATAAAGTGATACTTTACTACTGACAGTTTATCAACTTGTTAATTTTGTCACTACAAAAAGTAGGTGTCGGATATGATTTTTTGTACACAACTTATGCACGCACAGAGATAAACTAGATTCCATGCACGCGATCTACTAAATTACGTAATGTTTCCTTATTATTGATCATTCCGTATCTGATCTTTGGTACATGCCTTTCGCATTCCGAATTTGCGACATACTTTATAAGAAATTCTATGCGTGTTCGATTTCTCTGCCGTTTGATACAGTAATTTCTGCGCTAAAATCTTGTATTGCAAAACAGAAACGCAGTAACGTAGTATGTATACCTACTACTTACATACAATTACAACAATTTTCTTTTGGTGAACAGTACCTACAAACTACAAGCTTTTCCAAAGTAACAATAAATAAATAAATGTCATTGCACAATCTTTACACATTGACCACGGTAAGCTTAATTTTGGGCTTGTCTTTATACTAAGCGACGATATAGATAAACGACATTACTCGCATAATCACTCACCAAACAAAATTGAGAGTATAATTAAAGTCATTAGATTTCTATCAATTAATGTTAAACGGTCGTTGCAGTCACGGGTGATAGCTATTCTAAAAGTAGGTACTAAACATAGTTTACGGACATAACACATTCCTCGTAAGTAGTGAAATGTATCTCACCAAGCGAAGACAGAATTCATACATGCTCTGTGTTTGTCCATCCGTGCATGTTATTGCGTCTAACGGTTTAAAGAAACTCTCAGAAAATCGTATCTTATCAGCTTTCTATCTTTTAATATCAACCTTATTACGTGCAGCAGAAGGTTTTGAATGAGGGAAGATGGTAAAGTGGGTGGATTAGACTCACGAATCGCACAATAGACTGATCTCGTTGTGGTCTTTACTGGGTGACCGATTTATGCGTAAGCTGTGTGTACTATTGATTTGAATGTAGTACTGTTAGACATATTTAGGTGACGATTAGGTACGATAACGGTAGGTACAGCGGTCTAAGAGCTAGCTACGGAAATAGGTTTTCCCTTTATAGCTCGTAAAGCGCTCGTTTATCCTTTAATACGAGCGGGTAAAAACGCATCTTATTCACATGTGTGGCAAAGTAATGACCTTGGAGCGTAGCGCGAAGTAGCATTCGTTTAACAGATAACAAAACGTAAAATGCTCATGAATGAGTCGTTCCACGTTAGTTATAATTATAGTACATTGTGCATTAAGGGAGGTAAGTACGGAATTACTAACGAGAGTGTTGGAAGCCCGACGCCGTTAGGCGGAGGGCTTTTATGACTCGAGTTAGTATTCCGCTTACCGACCGTGATGCATACAATGTTTTTCATCACACTTGCCGACAAAAAAATAAGTTTTAAGAAATAACATTATTAAAAGACGTACTGACATTTCTATTACTCCCTAGGGAATTTCACTTTTCTATTACTCCCGCTGCGCGTGCAAACAATGGCGCGCTTAGGCAGCAAGTGTGATGAAAAATAATTTGTTTGAGAATTTAGTGAAAATACAAAACTTTATACAAATATGACGATTTTAACACATACATTCTTAAATTCCATAAGTAACCTTTGTTTTAAAGTCAAAGTCAAAGTCAAATAATTCTTTATTCAAATTGAAATAGCAACAAACTCTTTTGAATCGTGTAGGTATTAAAACTACTTTACTTTAGTGTAGCTTTAGTGAATGATGATAAGATGACTAGACGCAATCACAAAACGCAGATGGTGACGGCAGTGAGAATACATCTGTTACCACCCCGACTCCTCCTGCGGGTGTTGTAAGAGTCGACTAGGGGATTGAAGTGTCACTGACCATTCTTTGATAAAAGATTGATGATGGGCATCAGCGTCATCATATTGGATACATTACTGAGATCTCCAATCCGCTACCCCGGCTTGGCGATTTTGGGCATTTACCTCCTAATGTGCATAGTTAATAGTAGAGGCCTACGTCCAGCAGTGGACTAACATTGGCTGATGATGTGATGAACTGAAGCATCCATGGTCTTTTCCAGCGTTCCTGTATCATGTTTCTGCTAGGCGTGGCCCTAGGCACAATCACGGGGCGCAACACCCTCGGCTGCATCAGGATCTTCGGTGTCCTTCAACGCCTGGCCGTGGCCTACTTCGTGGCGGCAGGGTTCTACGCGCTCACGGCTCCGAAGTACTTCACGCCACCCAGGGTACATGAGGTTTGATTGACTATCTGTTTCCAGCACCGGCTTTCCAGCACAGTGGGGTTTGGATGCACTTTAGCTTTAATAGGTTTATTTTAAAAACCGGGCACACTGGACTGGATGCGGCATTGCATGGAAATTTACCCTTTTGCTCTTCGATGGATGAAATAATAAGACCAAGCGGAAAAAATGGATCGAATTTTAGAGTATTTTAGAGTGTATAGTAGATCTACATCGACTTCGATGCTATACCAGAATAAATATAAGATTATAAAATGGGAGTTGCAGCTCAAGTTTCAAGGATCCTGTAGAGGGAGCATTCCACGAAAAAGTCCACCGATGCCCCGTACGAACACTTTTTCTCAAAATTCTGGGTTTATCGAAGTTCTCTTTCGTGACTGGAAGAGTAAAAAATTGCTCAAAAATATATATAATAACTAATAACTCGGAAGAAAACTCAAATTATCGAAATATACACGCGTTTGTACGGGACAGCCCATGGAATACTCCAGAGGACATTTCTTGCTGAAAATTCTCTGAAATTTCATGATTTTCTGTTTCAGGGAGCTTGCGGGCAAGCACTGAAGGACGTCCTGTCTTGTATGTGGTGCTGGGCGCTGGCTGGAGTATTGGTTGCCGTCCATACAGTTATCACCTTCGTGGTGCACAGCCCTGACTGCCCCGCGTAAGTCATCAATGTCATCATTGTTATCAAAAGGTGTCATCAGTTGGACGTCCTCTATGGTCTGTCATGTATTTTTTGGAGATCTACTTGGGGCCTTGGTTACCATTCGTGCACCTAATAATCACCTTGTGCCACCCCTGATTGATCATGTCATTTGTGAACTTATCACCTTTGTGGTGCACACCCCTTGATTGCCCCGCGTAAGTCATCATTACGACTGAGTTTACCAGCAGTAGTAGTGTAGAAAACACTCTATGACGTTAGTGGAAGGAATCTCGGTCATCTTCTGTGCAGTTATCACTTATTACCATCTTGCACCTTTATCACGCCATCTATATTTTGAAGGCATCTTAGGACTTTTCAATTGATTTATGATTATCCCATATCATTTATTAAGAAGGTATTTATTATTATTTATCCGAGCAGCAATATATTTGTAGAGCATGTTCAGGAGTGCAGCGTAAATTATATCATACATACGGAAGATTGTTGACGGGAGGATAAACTTACTTTATACCATAGGTATCTTATAGTCCCCGGCTTCTATAAAATCAATCCTGACAGCTATCGGTTCCGTGTATTACCTGCCAACAAAATTTCTATTTGACACATAGCGTAACGGGTAGCTGTGAGGACTTCCCAGTGGCCATGGACTATACAATCTATACATCCTATATAAGTATATAATCAAGAATATCTTGATGTTCAGGGGATACCTCGGGCCCGGTGGCAAACATGACGACTGGGCAGCGCCAGAGTGCAGCGGAGGCGCGGCTGGGTACATCGACCAGCTGATCCTGGGAACTTCTCACTTGTTTGAATGGAGCGACCGCCGTCGCGTCTACGGTGGACCAGTGACGGACCCTGAGGGCCTTCTTGGTAATCTTAAATTTTGCCTCTCTTGCCTCTAAACAATGGTATACCAATGACGCATAATTGTCATGTCTACTGAAAGCAATATACTGAGATAGCTACTGCTAGCTAATAATAGCAAAATAATTCGCTGGCTGATTGACCTTATTCTTTCATAATTATTAAGGCATCATTTACCGTGATATTTGACATGATAAACTTGATTCAATATTGACATGTTATGTTAATCATGGTCATGGGATCCACCGATGAGTGCTTAAAACGCTAAAAACCATTGCAGAAGTAAAATAAAAAGTAAAATGCAAGATAACATAGATGTATAAAGAAATATTGTACGTCTTTGTAAGGCAGGATTTGGAGAACATGAAACATTTGTAAGATCTTTGTAAACCCAAAACCATGCAATAAAAAATATTTGATTTGATTTGATTCGATTTGAAAACTCCACGGTATTATTTTCA
This sequence comes from Thaumatotibia leucotreta, assembly GCA_025490895.1. NCBI lineage: Eukaryota > Metazoa > Arthropoda > Insecta > Lepidoptera > Tortricidae > Thaumatotibia > Thaumatotibia leucotreta. Next base: position 19,086 of record JALPQI010004948.1, on the reverse strand, counting down.
GGGTATTTTCTGTTTTATATTTACTAAGCTATAAACGTCTCCTAACTTTGCAAACCGTTCCTTATGGTCATTAGCGTAACTATACCATCTGGGGCCTGTGGCAAATTATTTTGATGGGGCCCTATCAGTAAAAATCGTCACATTGTACTCAGTTTAATTTTAAATTTAAATGCACTGCCTCTTGGGCCGGGGCCCTCTTGGGTCACGGGCCCGTGGCATTTTGCCAACCCTGCCACCCTATTGTTACGCCACTGCTTATGGTCTTATCAATATGTCTATATTTTCGTGATTTTCTCCCAGGTTGTCTAACATCAGCAGTGCAAGCATTACTGGGTGTGCAAGCAGGAGCGACTGTATTGCTGCAGCGTTCGCACAAGGCACGAGTGTCTCGTTGGTTGGCTTGGGGACTCGTGTTCGCGCTGGCGGGGGCTCTGCTGACTGGGTTCAGCAGGGAGCATGGAGTTGTGCCTATTAATAAGAACCTGTGGTGAGTCTAGTGAATCGAGTAGGAATTGGAGCTGATGTCAGATCTCGCCAGGGACTGAATGGAGAAAATTAGCAGGGAGCACGAAATTGTGTCCATTAACAAGAAATTTATGGTAATTATGAAAATTGGCAGTTGGTACCTAGTGCTGCAGCGCTAAGACAATAGTGTCTCGTTGAGCGAAATATATGTTGGTCTACTCTCTACACCCTCGGAGCGCTAAAAACAGAAATTATAAATGTACAGCTTAGAAATCCTCACTCTATATAGACAATGTCATTTTAAAGACCTTTGTACGAGGAAATATAACAATCAAAAGATATAATATAATAAGATATAATTTTGCTATCATTGCCTATCCAGAAAAATAGTCCTTTTAATATTGCCAATAGTCATAAAATTCCCGTTAGTTTGACACAAGATAATACTCACCAAACTTTCTCATAACGTAATTGGTACTTAGTGACCTTGCTCCTGTTCTTGGGCTTGGAGATCTTAGATTTGAATCCAGCATGACCCTATGTGAATCAGAAATATTGATTTGTACTAATGTTAATGATTGCTCGCCGCACAAGCTTTGCTTAATGTGGGGGTAGATTTAACTGGACTCTAGCGGCCCAGAGACCTATTGGTAGGTCTCCTGAAACGAATAAAATTATATTCTGCCAACCTTTCTCATAACGTAATTGGTACTTAGTGACCTTCTACACTACTAATTCATGAATTTTGAATTAGTACTGTAGCACCTGCTGAGGGCACATATCTCTAAGAAATTGAAAAAACGTTTAATTATAGTGTATATTTGGAGCATTGCGTTATATGCGTGTGAGACGTGGACACTGACACAACGAGACAGAGAAAGGCTGGAAGCATTTGAAATGTGGTGTTGGCGGAGGATGGAAAGGATTAGCTGGACGGAAAGAAAGGCGAATGAGGAAGTACTCGAAATGGTAGGAGAAATGCGATGCCTACTGGAAACAGTAAGGAATAGGAGAGGCACGATGATGGGCCACCTGATACGACACGACAGCTTTTGTTTTAATATCTTAGAGGGGAAGATCGAGGGCAAGAGAAGTAGAGGGAGGCTAAGAATTACATACCTCAGCCAATTAAAGGAAAAAGTAGCTGTCGAGTCGTGCTCAGATGTCAAAAAGCTTGCACAGAATAGAGAGGAATGGCGATTACTTCACCGACAAGAGCGTAGCTCTTAAGTAATGATGATGATGACTGTAGGATAATAGAATTTAAACCAATTTTATTGTCTGGGAGACCAGTCCTCTGATAATTTATTTCTAAATCTTTCCCAGGTCCATCTCCTTCGTGCTAGTGACATCATCGTTCTGCCTCGTGCTACTAGTCCTGTGCTACGTGTTCACGGACGCGTGGCGCCTGTGGGGCGGCGGCCCCTTCCGCGCTCCCGGCCTCAACGCCATCGCCCTCTACATCGGACATACGCTGTGCTACAACATGTTCCCTTTCCACTGGAAGGTTCCTAACATGGAAACCCATACTATAAGGCTGGTTGAGGCTGTATGGGGGACGGCGCTATGGGTGATCATAGCTCATGTTATGGCGAAGAAGAAGGTCTTTATATCGCTTTGATCACGCATACTGGGGAAGAGTTGGTTCGAATCGAAGTAGACCCTTATCCACTTGCTTTAGGTAACTGTGGTTGTCACTCATTTCACATGGGAATATAGCTCAACAAAAATTTCAAAGCAAATGAGTGATTGTAAAGTCTGTTCTGTAGTTATAGAGTAAGACGAATTCGGTTATTTTAAGCTGACTGGATAAGGGTTGATAGTAACATACCGATACGAATAAAATATGACTTGCGCTAAAGCTTCGATGTCGTAAGCGTTGCGGAAAGTGCTAAAGCGATAATGGCAATAGTGGTTCGAAATGCATCCCATAGCAGATCGTTAGTGGAAAATAGCACATTTTTAGTTGAAGACATTTTATGTCTTGTGGAAACGTGGCATGGATTTTGTACAACATTTTCGGTGCTAGAGACGAATATAATTATATATCTATGCTCCAATGGAGCCCTGAGATTAAAATCTCAGGAACAGGAGCATCAGGAGGCTCATGATGGTCCGGTGTTTAATCATTTGTCGTTGTTGCCGTCACGTTCTAACACGTATGCAAGTGCGAAAGTGCGACACGGAACGCGTGACCATGATAAGCCACCAGATTTCGGTGTGACAGCCAAGTATGTAGATACTTAAGCGAGTTGGCCATCATAGAGAGGAATCTAACTCCGCAGTTACATAATTTAACACGTTCGACGCCGGTGACACAGTGTCTGTGATCCACAAAATCTGATTCCTATGCCAGTGACACATAAGTGTTCCAAGTAATCTTATTCTTATGCCACTAGCATGAATCAAATTCTTACTCCTATGCCAGTGACATATAATACGAACGTTTTTGATACAGGTGTGTGTTGTGTTGGATTACAATCTTTTCCGTCACAGATGCATGTCACTGGCATAGGAGTTCTATCAGATAACTTAGTATATACAATGTTAGCACTTAGTGAAACAGTACCGGAGGCGAACATGTTAAGTACATATACGTACAGCCATCATAAGATATATCTATCGTAGCGACATGGTGCTCAAAAACAGCTAATCAGTATATCTAGCCAAGACCCCATTCTGCAATCGTATACGATAAGCGATCAGTATTAAATGTATGAGATTGACAGATTCCAACGAAGTCACGTTCCATGCATTATTATGGTCACGTGATTTATCGCTTATTGTATACGATTGCAGAATACACCTTGGCTAGGCCTGCAGGCCTTTATTGTCATGGCTTTAGTCAATGCTCAGATATTTTTGATATATCAGGATGCTTAGCCAAGTTGCCAATCGCTAACGCTTAGTAGCATATATCGTAGTTTTCCCTCTCATATTAGTGCGACAAAGACAGTTAGCTGCCTTTCGTTTACGATTGACAACTAACGCCGCGGCCACGACATCGGTCTAAGGCGACCGGCTTAGCGGAAAACGTATGGTGCTCCCTCTCGTACCCATATCGGCGTCCCGCTCCAACTCATGCATTCGCTCGCTGCTGGTCGCCTTAGACCAATGTCGTGGCCGGGGCATAAGCGTTAGCGATTGGCAACTTGTCTAAGCACCCTGGTGACTTTACAAGTAGCGAAGACCTACAGCCTCGTTAGTTGTGAGTGAGTTTAGTAAAACTTCCCACTTTTTCGTTTACCATAAAGCCACTTTGTCAGTTTATTCATATGAAGATACAAGAAAATCTCGTCTTTATGGTAAGCGACAAAGTGGACGTTTTACAAAAAACGAACACATTTGTGTATCGCGACAATTATGTAAGTTTAATTTTGCCAAGTTTGTGCATAACGTAGTTTTAAAGACTGATAATTAGTTTAGTAAATAATAGGCTTGTTGTAACCTGTAATTATAGTTGAAATAATAAGAATAATAAAATTATATACCTATGCAGTATGACGTCTGTGCTTTGAGATTCATTTCATTATATTCTGTCGTAAAGTTTCTAGTCTAGAATTATTCATTATTATATTTCATTTTATACAGTTTATTCTTTTAGTTAACTCTACATTTTTTAGTTCAATAAATACATTTGAATGATAAATACTTCCCTAGTTTTATTTTTCATTCCGGAGCGATGTATACCATATTTTTACTATTAAGAAGGAGGGCAGTAGTAACCTTTTGACTACCATCGTAAAGACATAGATACAAGTTTAAATATGTAATAGTAATACTCAACAAATGAATGAAAATGAATGAACGAAATCATCTGTTAGTACAGTCGACGTCAAAGATATCATTACGGTTTAGGTGCCAAAAATATATTTACATGACCTTAATGTCAAGGCAATAAAGTCGTGTAAACATATTTTTGGCACCTAAACCATAACCATATCTTTGACGTCGACTGTACATACAAGTTAAAAAATTCTTTCACACTTTTTAAATAGAAATATATCAAGACAGCATGAAAACGACCTAGAATTATTGCAGGTTATTAGATTTATAACTAAGGTATACGTACCAGTGCTCGACACCTTAGTGCCCAATGAATGGCACTTTTGTTATGGTGTATGTATAAGTATTAAGTTAGAGACGAGTAACAAATTTTACGTTTACATGCAGGCCAAGATGCCATACTGTAATCGTATACGATAAGTCATAACTCATTTAACCATAATGATAATTAGAAATGGTCACCTGACTTTCCTTACGAATCTGTCATTCTCATACATTTATATGACTTATCCCTTATCGTATACGAAGTGAAGTGGTGGTTCAGGAATTAAAAGAACGGTAATACAATATTTTGACGCTTTATTTATCTCAAGGGTGACAGTAAAATCTGTAATGTCATTGAAAATAATATTAAAACAAACGATTCAACAAATGATGACTCAAGGTAACAGCGAGTAGTTTTAACAAATAAAACTATCAATAAAATTACAATGAACAACAATATTGCTGGCGAGGCCACGCAAGTATCATCCATTCGCTATTAGGCCACGTATTGCACAAAATCTTATTAAAATATCTGTCCTTATCATAAATAATGCTACAATCCTAAATACAACCATGTTGAAATCTGATTTCTAAGTGTGAAGTACTAATCATCAAAATACAACAAAATATTATTTTGAATTGTGGCATTATTCATAATAAGCATTGAAATGTACCTCATACCACCCAGCGTTTAGCTGATATAGTACATTATTTGATTTCGAATATTTTTCAGACCAGAATTAGGTTTGTTTTTTGGGTGGCTAGAAGATATGTTAAGTTTCGCTCAGTATGATTTGAACATAGGTTCGTATCGTGAGTTTATCGCAAGAAGAATTGGGATTTTAAGATTGATATCGCTTTGGAATCAAAATTATTTATTAGGCAGGAAATATTAAATGAAGTTGCGGCCCACGGCCTTCGAAGTTTTTCCCGATGGGTGCCACTTCGGGGCCTTCGGGGCACCCAGGCGCCAAACTGGATGGATCGGTGGAGGGACCCTCTCCAAAATCATCACCAATTAAAAAAAAGGCCTTCGAAGTTACTAAAAAAGTATGAGAGCAAGACAGCTATTTCAATTAAAAGGAAAATAAAATATAGACTTTTGTAGTAGAGGTGTAATGACACTTACCTAATGGCCACTAATGTTCTAGTAATGTCTCTATTTGGATTATAAAGTCCCAATTCTTTGATCTAAACTCGGCTATAAGTTAACAGGTATTTCCCTGGCTACGAATGGACCATACAAAATTGTCATTCACGATGATGCGTACAACTAACATGTACAAGTTTGGCATTTCGTCTTACGCACGCCGGACAACGCCGGCCAATAAAATATTTAATTCCTTAAACAACTACTTTAGTTAATTTATATAAGTCGTTTTCAATTACATCACTCCTTTGTAGACGGTAAATGCCATATTAGGAATTACATATTTTACATATTTAAATACTTTATTTTTATATAAATATCGTATTTTATCTAAGGATACTTTCCGCAACTGTCATCCGCTGTTGCATCTGACTTATTTCATATTGGTAAAACCGTGATAGGCACACTTACAGTTCATTGTATTTGTATCCTGCGGACATCCCTGCTGTCTAATTGCTAAACAATCGAATCCTCACTTCATTAATTTATTATTAAGAAATTGCCATACCGGATGTGTGCAGCACCTACTGTGACATTTCATACGATACAGCGCGCACGCAACGCACATGCGCAGTGTGGCTCGACCTTAAGTCCTTAAAAGTTACAGAATCAGACTTCCGCGGGTCGATATCATTACACAATTAGACTGCGGAAGGCGAGGATACCCACCGATGCCATTCAACCAACAGCGCTATTCTAGAGATCTCGTATATCAAGACAAGTAAAACTGTATAACGTATATATTTCTAAAAATTCATTAGAAAAAATCTCTTAAAATATATCTTCATTTTTTCAATAACGCAACCCCTGATGAGTTGGGGACGATATATGTTGATATATTAATTTAGTTAGATATAAATATAACATTTTCTTAAAACTCTAGATAGGAAGAACTTCAAACATGTACAACAGAACGTAATAATTGCACACAGTAACATAAAGATCAGTAACGCAGCCAAAATGGACAAAAGATATATCTTAATATCAGTTTAGTACAAAGATGCTAGCGATTCTAGTTCATTTTGGTTGTGAACTGACGTAATACAAAACGCGTCTAAGGACGGCAGAAATAGCTATAGAATTACACTAGTCAAGCGGAGTTAAATAGATATAAATTGTAGACATAATTAACAGTTTCAGGTAAAAATTTGTACAGCAAGTTGATATCTACATTCGTTATAAGGTTAATCTATTATTAATAAGTACCGAAGCTCACTTTAAGTCACACTTACACCAAGAATGGAATGTTTAATTAGTTCACAAGAATTTTAGACGGACGATTGTCCAGTACCAAAGTCAGTACGGCACATTACATCAAAATACTGTTCGTGTACGAAGGCTATTGAAAAGCATCAAATATACTAAGGAAAATTTGCAAAGAATGAGGACAACTACTCAAACATAAAAATACCTAGTGGTCTTTCGAAAAACCCGCTCAGTCGTCTACTATTGCCAGTCTTTCTCCTCTGAAAAGTAGGGTTTGATTTGAACATTATGTCCACGAAAAGCACCCGTTCAAAGTTTAAGCAGTCAGTGTATGAAGTTATGGCATCGCCCTATATTGGCAAAGAATTTTCCAGGCAACAATGTAATTTTCCTTAGTATGTCGTCTGTATCAATTCAAAACAAACATTATTAGTAACTGTTAAAAAGGTTCGCCGTTCGTTTGTACTTGTCCACAGAGCGTAGTTCAGATTGACAGCTATTCTACGGGCGATGACCCTTATGGTTCCTACGAAAGACTAGACATCATACCGAATACACACGTAACATCGGTCCAGTAGGTCCTTTAGTAGATACACAAATATCTAATGTTATCTTAAAGATAAAATCTCTAGAACGAACATTTCTCTTTATAAATGCAAATTCATGGAATTCAATTTATACGGTAAGATGTAGGTATGATCGTTCTACCTCCATCTTACATATTATGCTACCAAGATTCCCGAAGGGTGCCTGCGAGCGACCAGGGCTCACCTAGACCGCTGGCATGAGGCAACACACAAGTCAAACGCATGCTTTGGGTAACAATTAAATCCTTAACCTAATTTCACATAATAATAAACACACACAAATTAAGACTTAAGCTAATTAACGCTCTTACAGCATCATTAAAATATATTACGAGATTTCAAACGACACGCCTTTATAATAATCGACACTTAAGTGCTATTCACACTACGTGATCTCCATTTTTATTAAAGATAAAATGAAGAAAGGAAACTTCCTCGAAAATGACTCCTTTGTCAATATCCAACCATGGATACCATGTAATGTAAAAGGCACTTTAAGACCCAAGTAAAATTCCCTGTTACGAGTCTTCGTCAAATCGAAAACAGTGCAGTTGTAAAAATAAATATCTAGTGTGGCACTTTGCGGTATAAACCGCGGGAACAAAGATCCAGCACCACAAAAACCTATTACTAAAAAATATAGTGAGCAACCATTGAAAAGCTAACAGTTCTTCCCTTTTAGTCTCGTATATGTAAATACTTCCAAAATATACACAATAAATATTGGCACGCCGGCCGTTAAGTTTACTCAAGTATAAAAACGAATGCGAAAGTATAAAAGAACGGCTTTGCGGTTTGATATAAACATGTTGAGGTGTACTTTTCTTTGTGAAGTAATGTCATTTAATTCATTTCTGTATAAGGGAGTTCATGAAAAAATGCCGAATATTGTTAGATAACAGTACAGAAGATCTGAGTTACTTTACAACTCGGCGGCCAAATTATTTTCCTACAGCTTTGAGAATTGACAAGTGTCTTTTGATTCTGTATAACAAATTTGAGCGAAGAGCCAAAGTAAAAAGGATTATAATAAAAATTTGATAGATTTTATAAATTCAAATAAAGACATGACAAGAAACAATAATAAATATCTCTTGCGAATGAAAAATAAAGTTATGTAAGTAGACGGCGAAAAAAACATCTTTCATGCGTCCGAAAAAGGTCAGTACGAATTGTTTCGACTGCCATTTGGACTAAGAACAGTAAATCAAAAGACAGTCGTCAATTCTCTGATTTCGTGACGGGTTGCACCGTGACAGTACAAATTCAGACTACAGGCATTAGGCCCTTAGGAGATTGTAGCGTGGTGTGACGTCACTGCGACGTCACTTGCGAGCGCTCCGCGTCACCAACGCCTGCAGGGCGGCTAGTTGGCTTTGCAGACTCGCGTTCTTTTGTTCCAAGGTCTCTACCCTTTTTCTGTAGTCAGAGTTCTCTGATACGAGAATCTCGACCTTCCGCTCTAGTTGGTCCATGTATTCCTTCTTTTTGCGTCTGCTTTCTTGTGCTGATATCTGTGAACGAAAGCATCCGTTTTAGTGTCTAGTTATAAAGTTTACTAACGCAAAACTTAAGGAAGTTTTAGATGTAACTTCAGCTTAATAGAACAGAATTATACTGTCCAAAATAATTATTATAGAATCGACATTGAGTAGCGTTTTATATTTCGCCACATCAATTGAATTGAAGAGTATAGTGAACAAACTAAGTCGGTTACGGTGAAATCTCATTTGTTAATGTGAAATATCTTTACCATAAAACAATGGAGGAGTTAAACTCATTATTTAGATACACTATACACTAAGAGTGCATTATTTATCTCTAACCGTAAATTAATCATTCAAAAATATTGTACGTAAGTAACATAATGGAAACAAAAATCACAATCGTTTCGATTTTGTTACAATTACTCATACCAACTACGAGTATATGGGTAACTTTGTAATACAAAAGAGTGATATTCAGTTTCGTTTTCACGAAAGCCTTTAACTATATCCAATGTTTTTGCCATCGATCTAAATATTTCACACAAAAACTACGATTTCCTCTCATCAATCACGTAGTAAACTACGAGGAAACACAAATCGTTCTTACCTTGTTCTTGATTTTCCTTCTGATTTTCTTGAGGGATTTCTCCTCGGCCTTGGTGAGCGGTAGGCGCGTCGGCACGGGGTAACCTTCGGCCAGCAATGTGCGCTTTTCTTCGTCTGTGAGCACTAATTGGCCTGTTGAACCTTTCTGTAATGGAGTAACGATATTGAGTTAGTAACGAAACGCTTAGTCCGTTAAGTGTTTCGTGGGAAAATGTTTTGGAGAAATAAATAAGAAACCGACCTAGATCATGCTTGCTCATCATTCTTTTATGCTTTTTGTCCAAAAATATAACCACAATACTATGTTCAAAATGTTTTCACTGGAAGTTTTAATCCGATTTAATTCCAGCTTTTTTGTAATGTGGTAGTTGTTCAAAGTTATCCAGCCCCTAGGGGCTTTCTTGCCGGAGAAATGATTTCTTATCAGTCGGCTACCAATGAGGGATGTGTTTACAGGTTGTCTCAATACGATATGTAGAGGTAATTGATAGCTACCTAGAACTTGTAGATTGTTGTTCCATGAAGACAGTATAAGGGTCATTGTCAGACCGAAAAACAAAAGTTGTCCACTCGGTGGTCAAAAGTTAACAGCTTTTATAAATCTATGTTACGATTTGATTGCATAGGGATATAGACCGGGGAACCTAGTTGTACCGTCAATTGTTTCATCCCAAAATTAGTACAGGAATTCCTTAACTTTAGGCATGTCCACCGGAAAGACGATAACCTAAATCTGACAATGACCCATAAATGATTTTTCACCTATTGGCTACAGGTTGTTGACCTAGGGTATGAGTTGGAATTGAGTCATATTGTCAGTAGGTAAAGATAACTCAGTGGCGGGCTACTATGAGTGGCGTGTTGGTGGACTGCCACGAGTGGTGCGGCAGATTGATAGTAGAAGTTGTAGTAGATTGTTTTGTTTCATAAGGACAACATAAATAATTTCTCCCCGATTAGCTACAGCTGTTGACCTAGGGTAAGAGTGGGAATTGAGCCATTTGAGCCATATTGTTAGTAGGTACAGATTTTTGCTAAAGGTGTTGACCTAGGGTATGGAGCGCGCCATGCTCGGCATCAAGCTACAAGACCGTGTGAGGAATACCGAGATTCGACGTCGCACGAAAGTGCAAGACGTTGGAGACGTTATTACCAAACTGAAGTGGAATTGGGCAGGATAATACATTGCCAGGCAGCGTGATGGCAGGTGGACCAAAATGTTAACGGATTGGTGGCCGCTTTCAGGTGGGAGAAGCGCAGGGCGTCCGACCGCTCGATGGGTGGACGATATTCGGAAGAATACGGGTCACTTTTGGATGAGGTCAGCTCAGGACCGAGACCAGTGGCGTACAAGAAGGCCTATGCTCAGCAGTGGGCGAATAACGGCTGAATATGATGATGATGATGAGGAAAGAGAATTGAGTCATATTGTTAATAGGTAAAATAACTCACCGGCTACTGATGAGCGGCGTGTTGGTGGACTGCCACGAGTGGTGCGGCAGATTGATAGTAGAAGTTTTAGTAAATAGTAGAGTTTTAGTTTTATATCATAAGGACAATATAAATCATTTCTCCCCGATTAGCTACAGCTGTTGACCTAGGGTAGGAGTAGGAATTGATTCATATTGTTAGTAGGTACAGATTTTTGCTAAGGGTGTTGACCTAGGGTATGGAGTGCGCCATGCTCGGCATCAAGCTACAAGACCGTGTGAGGAATACCGAGATTCGACGTCGCACGAAAGTGCAAGACGTTGGAGACGTTATTACCAAACTGAAGTGGAATTGGGCAGGACACATTGCCAGGCAGCGTCATGGCAGGTGGACCAAAATGTTAACGGATTGGTGGCCGCTTTCAGATGGGAGAAGCGCAGGGCGTCCGACCGCTCGATGGGTGGACGATATTCGGAAGAATACGGGTCACTTTTAGATGAGGTTAGCTCAGGACCGGGACCAGTGGCGTACAAGAAGAGAGGCCTATGCTCAGCAGTGGGCGAATAACGGCTGAATATGATGATGAGGAAAGAGAATTGAGTCATATTGTTAATAGGTAAAATAACTCACCGGTTGGCTACTGATGAGCGGCGTGTTGGTGGACTGCCACGAGTGGTGCGGCAGATTGATAGTAGAAGTTTTAGTAAATAGTAGTTTTAATTTTATATCACAAGGACAATATAAATCATTTCTCCCCGATTAGCTACAGCTGTTGACCTAGGGTAGGAGTGGGAATTGAGCCATATTGTTAGTAGGTATAGATTTTTGCTAAAGGTGTTCATCTAGGGTAGGAAAGAGAATTGAGTCATGTTGTCAGTAGGTAAAATAACCTACCGGTTGGCTACTGATGAGCGGCGTGTTGATTGGCTGCCGCGAGTGGTGCAGGTAGAGGTGGCTGCGGCGCGGCGGCGCGGGCGCCGGCGCCGGCGCCTCGTGCGCGGGCGACAGCGCGCCCTCGCTGTCCGACGACGACAGCGACGACGGCGGCGTGGGGGGCAGGTGGAAGCCTGGAAACAAAGTCACCTATAAGCAGACATCGGAATTTTGGTAGCATTTTTGAGGTGTCATAGGAACTTTTCGTTTATCGACTACCGATTATACATATGTATATCGATAAATGCAGAATATAATGTAAATTATGATTACAAATAGAAGTAAACAACAGGCGGTCTTATCGCTAATGAGCGATCTCTTTTAGATAACCTTTGGATACCAACTTTTAGGAAATTATACATAGAAATTTAAAAAAATATATTTTATTAATATTTGTGGATTTCTTATGGCTTTTACACTGTTTTCGGAAGGAATTGCTACGAGAATTGCTATTTAACATTTTCAGCCACTGAAAAGTTATATAAACGAGATCGCTCATGAGCGATAAGACCACCTATTGTTAAGTCCCTATGACAGCTCGAAAATGCTACCAGAATTCCGATGTCTGCCTATAAGTAAAACAGAACTGTCGCCCCATGACGCAGAGTTAATGTATTTACCCATCGTTATCCTCGGGATGGGGAAGCGGTAAGTACATCGGGGGTTGATATATGTAGTGGCACCTCTGCCACCCTCACTATCAGCACAATCAGCTATGATACGTACCAGATCCTGAGCAGAATGTGACTTTGATGGAGCGCTTGTTGGAACTAAGCGTGGTTTCCAGTCGTGTAATGCTATCTGCAGTTGTGACAACCCTGCTGCCCCCATATTTCGTAGCATAAGTAGGTATGGTGCGTACCAGATCCTGAGCTGGATGTGACTTTGATGGAGAGCTTGTTGGAATTAAGCGTGGTTTCCAGTCGTGTAATGCTATCTGCAGTTGTGACAACCCTGCTGCCCCCACATTTCGTGGCATAAGAAGGTATGGTGCGTACCAGATCCTGAGCTGGATGTGACTTTGATGGAGAGCTTGTTGGAGTTGAGCGTGGTTTCCAGTCGTGTAATCTGCAGTTGTAACAACTCTGCTGCCCCCACATTACGTAGCATAAGTAGGTACGGTGCGTACCAGATCCTGAGCTGGATGTGACTTTGATGGAGAGCTTGTTGGAGTTGAGCGTGGTTTCCAGTCGTGTAATGCTATCTGCGGTTGTGACAACCCTGCTGCCCTCATATTTCGTGGCATAAGTAGGTATGGTGCGTACCAGATCCTGAGCTGGATGTGACTTTGATGGAGAGCTTGTTGGAGTTGAGCGTGGTGGCCAGCCGTGGCGCGGCGCTCAGCAGCAGTTGTGGCACCCCTGCCGCCCCCACTTTTTGTAGCACGGCTTGTGGCATGTGTATGGTTCCCGTCTGAAATGATACGGATAGTTGGTTATTAGAGAACATACCCATACTACGCGAGTCTTTTTTAAGCGTTTTTTGATCCCCCCCTCCCCCTGGTGACCAAGCGTAGTATATGCCAAGATCCCCCCCCCCCTCCTAGTTTTCACGTAGTATTTTTTGGTCTTTGAAAACGCGTACTACGAGAGTACAGGCGTAGGTTAAATAGTAAATTTAAATTGTAGAATTGTACTTTTGGTTTTAAATGCATCAAGGCGGTTAAAAAGGAAAGTGCCTCTGCCAGTAAATTTAATTTTGTTAATAAAGCTTCATCAGCTCGAGTTTTCCAAGAGTCACGTGACAAGATACCAGACCCCCCTTCCTCCCCCTGTTGACCAAGAGTGGTACTTTGACGGACCACCTCCCCCCCCCCCCCCTAAACTGGTCACGTAGTATAGGTATGTTCCCTTATAATTATTTATATGTGAGTGATAAATTGCACACGACACACGAATGACTATTAAAACTCGATGGTGAATCGCTAGAGTTTTTGTGATTCAATTTCCTATATTCTTTTCGTATCACCTATTCGAAATAGGGCACTGTACTATTGCCGGAGACATTTTTATGTGACACAATTAGGGCTTCTAATACCGGTATTTCTATTTTATAATCTACTTATTTATTATCTACAGAGAGGAGTGGCAAGAAATGTAGGTGTTTCATCGAAAAAAGTCGGCAGACGAAAATGTGGTTGACCTACCGTTGGATACAATAAGTAAGACAACTAATATTAATATTGTAAAATGTGATAAAAGGTATGTACCCACAGCTTGTAAAAGTTAACATTAGGTAAGCCTAAGCACTAAAGGAGCATAACAACTTGAGATGAATATACATTAAGTACCAACTTATTTTAAACTTTCATGACGAGAATAATATTAAAGGAGTTAATCCTTTTAAAACTCGAGTAAAAGGACCATTCGGGTTCATCAAAATGCACCGTTTCGACTAACTACCCTCAATTAAGGTCGGAATTTTGTACGGCAACTTGTTAATCGTATTTCGAACACTTACTGTTAAGCGCAGGCCACACAATCGCGAAGTTAGAATTCACAAATTTATTGTATATAGGCATAGCAACCCGTATTTGGGTCAAAATTCTTTTCGTTGTCTTGTTTCATACCACTCTGTCACACTTTTAGTTGATGTTTCGACTCAGTAGATTATTTGACTGAGATAGGGTTTCTAGGGGAAAATTTCAATCCCTTAGTCGACTTTTACGACACCGGCAGGACGGTGACAAATGTATTCTTACTGCCGTCACCACACAGCCAACATACATATCGCGACCAATAAAGTTTTTGTTGCTACCTGGCGATGATGTGGCCTACCCTTAACAACCTTATTAAGTTACCGATATCTGGCCGATCTGCTCTCGTTTCCAAACAGTTCCGAGAAAACCTCAACAATTATCATCCAGCCTTCGTAAATATGTGCGCAAATATGTACCTTACTACATCGCGACAAGTGAAAGAATGTGTACATATTTATGAATCGGAATGTACTGAAAAAAGTCGCGTGGTGAAAGTAGCCGAGTAACTTGAGTTCTTTGAACTCTTGTGACCTTAGATTTAGGGTTTAGTGCTTTGTTACCTAATTAATATTTTTTTATTCATCTAACAGTTTTATAAGGCGGTAGCAAAAACAAACTACAAAATACCATGCAAAATTGAGCCTATTGCTAATGTAATAAAGCTTAGAATATTTTTTTGCTACATTTAAGTCGGCATAAGTTGTGATGAAAAGTCCATGACTAGCTATTAAACTGTAAGTGCTTATATGACACGAGTGATCGCAAAAAAGATGGATCCCGCTATTTGATCTTGAAACGAAAAAAGATATCGACGGAATCAGATCTTTAGAATTACATAATGTTCTCTGTTTTTATTTTTGTTAAACTGCCTTTTTCTGAGTTGTAGGTCAGTAACCTAGGATTTGGGACACTATCTACCATAAAAAGCGAGTCCGCGTCTGGAGAAAATTTCCGAGGTAGATGGTCATAGAACATGTAAACTTCCAACCTCCGCGCTACCGACCGCGAACCATGTTCACCGTGTCGCACTTGTAAATTCGTGCATAAGTGTGACAAGGAAGCTACACGTGGAACGTGTTTTTTGTGGTAGGGCGTATGCTGTTCAATAGTTGAGATGTTATGTATAAAAACAGTCACGAAAAGAGAGACAGAAAGAAAGAGACTAAAATGTAATACTGGCATATACGTGCTGGATGCGGGTGGCACAGGACCGGTCATTGTAGCAATTTTTGGGGGAGGCCTATGTTCAGCAGTGGACGTCTTTCAGCTGATATGATGATGATGATGATATACATGTCGCAGGCGGATTGTATAATCCGCCGTATTACAATACGACTAGCCGGATTACAAAACAGCCCTGTTTTGTAATACGGCGGATTGACGATTAGCCGCATTGTCATTCCAATACGTTCTTCAATATGGCGGCCCACGTTTAGCCGTATTGAAAAACTATTCCGATTGTAGGGTGACCATACTTACAAAATAAACTCTCTGTTTGGTCCAGAGTTTTTTTAACGTTCCGCTTTGAGAATTATAGAAGTTGCTTAGTTGTTCATCAAAGTTTTTCTTAAATTCACTGTTTTCGCACATATTTAACACTTTTTCGTCGTTTATTCCACGATTAACTTGTAAATTCACAACAACACTCCCGGCAAACGACGCCATTTTTGTTGTTATGACAGACAACACCATGAGTGTCAAAAATGGGAACCAAAAACTGACAAAGCGGCGGCTCATGACTCGCCGTATTGCAATATGGCTAGCCGCTTTGAATAACGTTTGGCGCCGAACACAATCCGCCTGATTTTCATTTAGCCGTATTCAATCCGGCTAATCGTCAATCCGCCGTATTACAAAACAGGGCTGTTTTGTAATCCGGCTAGGCGTATTGTAATACGGCGGATTATACAATCCGCCTTCGACATACATACTGACTACATGCCAGTAATTAATTGTCATTACAAAGTTTTCCGAGCATTTAATACTACTCGTAAATTAGCCGATGTGATAGCCTACCCAATCACCCCAAGATGATCCACCATGTGGTCAATAACGTAATCGAGGTGCGTGATATGAGTGCCAGAGACGGGCGATGGTGTGGCCCCTAGGACTTCGAATTGGACCGGGTCTTCTCCATGGTCACTCGTCTTGGAGCATCAAATACTACACGTATATCTATTAAGGGGCCTGGATACCCGATCACCCCATGATGCGGCATCCACCATGTGGTCAATAACGTAATCGTCAATCGAGGTGCGTGACAGATGTGCCAGAGACGGGCGAGGGTGGGCCTCTTAGGTCCTTCCTTCGAATTGGGCTCGGTCTTTTCCTCCATGGTCACTCGTCTTGGAGCATCAAATACTACACGTATATCTATTAAGGGGCCTGGATACCCAATCACTCCATGATGCGGTACTCACCGTGTGGTCAATAACGTAATCGAGGTGCGTGATATGAGTGCCAGAGACGGGCGATGGTGTGGCCTCTAGGGCTTCGAGTTGGACCGGGTCTTCTCCATGGTCGACCATCTTGGAGCATCAAATACTATACGTATATCTATTAAGGGGCCTGGATACCTAATCACTCCATGATGCGGTACTCACCGTGTGGTCAATAACGTAATCGTCAATCGAGGTGCGTGACAGATGTGCCAGAGACGGCCGAGGGTGGGCCTCTTAGGTCCTTCCTTCAAATTGGGCTCAGTCTTTTCCTCCATGGTCACACGTCTTGAAGCATATCTACACGTATATTTATCAACGGGACTGCCTACCCAATCACTCCATGATGCGGTACTCACCGTGTGGTCAATAACGTAATCGAGGTGCGTGATATGAGTGCCGGAGACGGGCGAGGGTGGGCCTCTAGGGCTTCGAATTGGTCTCGGTCTTCTCCATGGTAACACGTCTTGGAGCATCAAATACTACACGCATATCTATTAAGGGGCCTGGATACCCAATCACCCCATGATGCGGCATCCACCATGTGGTCAATAACGTAATCGTCAATCGAGGTGCGTGACAGATGTGCCAGAGACGGGCGAGGATGGGCCTCCCTTCGAATTGGGCTCGGTCTTTTCCGCCATGGTCACACGTCTTGAAGCATATCTACACGTATATTTATCAACGGGACTGCCTACCCAATCACTCCGTGATGCGGTACTCACCGTGTGGTCAATAACGTAATCGAGGTGCGTGACAGACGTGCCAGAGACGGACAAGGGTGGGCCTCTAGGCCTTCGAATTGGACTGGGTCTTCTCCATGGTCACTCGTCTTGGAGCATCAAATACTATACGTATATCTATCAACGCGACTACCTACCCAATCACTCCGTGATGCGGTACTCACCGTGTGGTCAATAACGTAATCGAGGTGCGTGACAGGCGTGCCAGGGACTGGTGAGGGCGGGCACGAGGAGGCGGGGGACTCGGGCTCCGATTTGGGCTCGGCCTTCACCTCCATGGGGGAGCTGGATCGCCGCCGGCTCCACGCTGAGGCTGGGATCGCGGGGTAGCACTCGTCTTCCATGTCTGGAATTAACAGTTGACAATCATCATTGGCCGTATTCATTTGTCACTATGGGCTTGTGCATAAATCACGCGAGGTCCTATAGGGGGGGAGGGGGTCCAAGAAAAAATCACGAAAGATCACGTTGGGGGGGGGGGGAGGGTTGCAAGGACCTCACGTGTATTTTTCTAGCAACCAAGGACTTCACGTGTATTTCTCTGAAAACACTGAAAACAATGAATTTTGCGGCGAGCGAACGTTAAAAGTTGAATGAGAAAAATACAAATACACGCGAGACTGCTAGGGGGGGGCGAGGGGTAGCCAAGAAATTCACCAAACATCACCATGGGGAGGGGGGGTCGAAAAGTAGCCGAAAAAACCTCACATGATTTATGCATGAGCCCTATCCCAAATACGTAAGGCTGGGGCAGAGCTAAGCAGAAAATAATCTGGAAAGTAATATAAATTACACATACAAAAGTCAACGTATCTTATCTAACAAGTTACACTGAAAAAATGCTAAGTTGGATTTATCAGATCTTGCGTAATTCTAACTGGAAATTAAGGTTGATTGGGTCCTATCACATTTTTTTTTGATTTTACCAAACTTTTCATGTTGGCATTCTACTAAATTAATTTGGTTGATTACACCAATTTTTGTTGATTTCACCAGTTTTTTGGTATAATGTACAATGTTCGTTGTTGATTTAACCAGTTAATATCGACTTCAACCTTTTTAGTTTTGTAAATTTGATAGGAAGGATTTGTTACATATATCAAAGTTTCCTCGTAATATAGCCACCCTAAGTCACTTTGATAAATATTTTTTCAGTGTACCAATAATCAGACAGGCAGGCAATCATGTCGTTGAACAGAAAAGTGACATTTTGATCCCTCCTAATAGGGAAAAAAATACATTTTCGAATAGGTGACGAGCTAACGAGACACATAATTATCAAAAAAAGTAAAACTTTAAAGTAGGTAAGTAGCAATTCTTGTGAAAAGACTTTTGAACCAGATTCACCGAGTACCATGTGACCCTGGTTCGCTGTTCAAAATACACACTATCCAATCTATAAAAATAAAAGAAAATTAAACTAGTCGTAATAGTCGTAATGTGGTCCTTAACACCTTAACCAACAAAAAAAAAGGAATTTGCAATAAGATTTCGTGTCGTTTCTTTTAAAG